>PVLD010004515.1:0-124221 GCA_004027595.1 Dinomys branickii | reverse complement strand
ATGTAGTTGAGAGTATGTTCATGGTGAGGAGTACATCCCAGTGCCTTTAACTTGGATTTCTAATCTTACGTGAAATGGGTGCAGCATTCCTTTGGAGAGAAAAATCTTTTCAATGAGTAATTTTGTGTTTTTCTCATTTACATTTTCCCCAAAGCAACAACCTTCTCTTCTGGTTAGTCTGTATGTTTCAAGATTTTTTACTCTAAGTACAATTAAAGGTCACAAGAGCACAGCCAGCTAGCTGTATGTTTCTTAACTGAACTGTAGGAACCGAAAGGGAGAGAACCTGGGCTCTATAAGAGGAGATGCATTATCAAGTGTTTGGATAATTATAAATTAAGACATTACTGGCCCAGTAAATTTCTTAATGTTTTCCAACTTCTGATTTGAATGTCTCTTGTTACAGTTACGTGGGTATTTTATTTTGAAAGGTATTATAGTTTGTGTATTTAACAGTAAGGGGAAGTATGTAACCAAAATTAGTATTCTTTCTCTATACGTATTGGTACTTGAAGATTCCTTTCAAAAGAAACCCAGTCTTTTCTTAATTTTAGTTCTTGAGTCCTCATTTTAACTTGTCATCTTTCTAATTCAAAAGCTGTGTTCTTTTGAGTACCATGCATGGGGGTTAAGCTGATGTTAAAACAGTTTGCAATAAAAAAAAAGAATCAGCTTAAAATCATTTTCTCATTTCAAGTGCATTCTGCATCCTTTAAAAATAAGTTTGAGAACTGTTTTCATTAAGTTTTGCATATCTTTTGTTATGCCATGTAAATTCCCTTTTTTCTTACGATTAAATGAAGGTTATGATGAAATGATTATAGTTTATTTACATTCACTTGTAGCAGTTACACGAGAATTTGAATTTTGTCGTGTTTGGTTTGTTCATTCCTGTGAATGATGGTACAGTTAGGTGAGATTTTCTGTTATGGTACCCAAACTCACCATTTGGTCCTCTTTAATCTTTGAGGGTTTCAATAAAAATTGTTCACTCAAAAAAAAAAGAAAAAAAAAGAAATTTAATTATGGGTTCTCCGTTTCAAAGCTGGATATTGGCATTTTCATTTGTCAGCAAAGTAGGCTTGCATACTGCCGGCCAAATTATTTCATGATTGGTTAATTGTATAGTATTTAGCATTTCTGCATTGGCCATCTTGGTATAGCAATCACTACATTAATGGTAGATACAATTGGCTTCTTGATGAATAGCACCACTTTAAAAACTTATATGATAAATTCTCACTAAAACACACTCTATTCTATTCTAAATCTCTAATCTCTGATTAGAAAATTCTGATTTTGATTCTCTAATGCTCTAATTCTCTAAGGAAGGTAAATTCAAATTGTTTCAAAGATTTTAAAAACCTTAACAATGATAGAAGGAATTTTTTTTCCTGTTTTTGAGAGTCAGTGTTATACTCAGTTGTCAGGTGAATAAAATATTTATTTAGGTAGTTAAGTACAACAAAACCAAAAGAAAGTCAGAGAAACTATTAACAGCTCTGAGTGCACCCCAGTTGTGTTTACCATATTAGTCCAATACAGGACTGTACTTGTACACTGATTATTCTAATTCATCATCATATGAGGTCATGCTGTGGCTACTTACCTGCTTCCATCTTTCTGGTTACAGTTTTTCGCTGTTTTATTGACTCTGAAGGAATCTGTGTTGCATTGTGCATGTATAATCTCTAAGTGTATAATAAATGATCAGTCTTTTTACTCTAAAATACATTATTTCTTGAAGAATGAGTTATTTATGAGGCTCATTGATACTTTGCAAAAAAGACTAAATGTTTAGCCTCAAGTACAAACACTTGGAACCATAAATGAACAGATGTGCACCCTGACATACACTACAAAGCTGCACACTCATGACCTTTATTTAAGTGAATTAGGAGTAAGGTTTTGAGAACATATAATTTTTGTTCAATGAATGACATTTCACATTTAAAGCTAACTTTATAAAATTATTTCATATCGCATGTATTTTTATGAAATAATGTTTATATTGAAAAGAAAAATAAGTAGAAGAATCATGCTTAAAATTAATATCTATATTGATACTTGACATAACTGATTTTTAAAACATCAAATAAATGTATTTCATCAAAAACAAGATGGAGACAAAATTCTAATGATCTGAGTGTAAAATAAACATGTTTAACCTATTTCATGAGTTCAGATTTCCCTCTGGCAGTTATGCATGTTAAAAATAATAATTTATGCAGTATGAATTCTAGACATTAAACTCATAGTCTTCAATCATTATCAACAAAGATTATCAAGTAACAATGTTTAAAATTCACTAAATTTTGAGATACTAATAAGTTATCTACAGCTTCTTAAATAAGACAACTGATAATGTGCTCTATACTGTTTATTAAATAAAATAAAATCTCTACTGTGCTACTCAAGAGGATTAAAAAATGAATCTTATGAAACTATAACATCCATACTTATTAATAAAGCTAAATAAAAGAATACGTCTTTAGTTCAAAATTCTACTTCAAAATTCTACTTGAAGTTATTAATTAAAAACTGGACTTTTGAAATATAAAACTGAAAACTAGAGAAAGAACCTTTTGTGAGTAAATAAGAGAGGAGGGGTTGATAGGAGGGTTGCAGACTGGGAAATAGAAGAATCAAGACATATTATAGGGCTGGGGCTATAGTTAAGTGGAATAAGCACCTGCCTGGCAAGTGCAAGGTCCTGAGTTTGATCCCCAGTACTGCCAAAAAAAAAAAGAAAAAAAGACATATTACAAACAGGCACAAATTCCTCATGATAAATATGATCATTGTTTATAACTAAACCAAATCAATAAACTTAGTTTTTAAAAAATCACTGAAAAACAAAAACAAATAATAAAAGTTGTCCTGGTTTAGGTCATTGGAACAGTCTTCAATGTGGATTCTTCTACACTATTACCCTTGAGATTAATATTTCAAGATGTGAGAAGCTTCTGTACTTAGAAACTTGATTTTAATTTATGAAGATAAAAAGAAAACTCATATTTCTTTTATTTTTGTCAATCTCTAGCAATTTGTTGCTTGAAAAAGTTAAAATACATGCAGCTATCCTACAGTTCAATAGTTTAGCACCTAAAAATAAAATTTTGCTCAGTGTCTGTTTGGGTCCAAGAGAGTGTCTGGAAATCTGTGCCATACATTAGTATTCTGCATCATTGCAGTGCTCAGCTCATTCTTTATAATCCTCCCTCTAGCAGCAATTTAAAATAATAGCTTCGAATTAGGAAGGCCCAATAAATTACAGCCAGTATACAAATTTTTCCATAGTTGTTTTCTCTTTTTTTGGCAGATGAATTTGTGTGTGTGTGTGTGCGTGTGTGCGTGTGTGTGTGCATGTGTGTGTGTGTGCTGTGCATGTGTGTGTGTGCATGTGTGTGTGCGTGTGTGTGTGTGCGCGCGCGCGCGTGTGTGTGTGTGTGTTGGTAATGGTAGATTTTCCAAGATGCAGTTTTATTCACTGTTTACCACTTTCTCACCTTGAGTAGCATTAAGTGTATGTTAATCTATGAAATTTTGCTATCCAATCTTGGGAAAGATCATGTTAGCTCACTTGTGTTGCAGTTTAACAAATAAAAGACTATTTCTTCAAAAGAGAACGATGGAATGCATTAATATTCTCCATATACGGGTTATTTGATCAATATTGTATGTCTGTATGTATTATCCTGAACACACACTTCGAAGATATCAATATGCAAAGCAGCAACTATTGGTGTTTTCTTTGGGGTTTTTTTGTTGTTGAGAGGATTAATGTTCTGACCAATTTTGCATATCTGTATATGGGTTCATATATTTACACTTCGAAGATATCAATGGATAAAGCAATAACCACTGTTGAGACCTTGTCACCTTGTCTATAGATCAGTTGTGATTGTACTATTTTTTATGCTAATTGGTGTCTGCTTGTTAATATGTTTTTGTACTTTTATTTTTTTATAAAAAGAAAAAGAAAAAAAAAAGAAAAAAGAAAATGCAAGCAGAACTCACATAAGAACAAGAAAAAGTTTTCCTTTCTGAGTCTTGCTTTCTGAGTTCCATTTTCTCTCTTGTCTTCACACTTTTGGTTATAAAGGCAAGTATGTTCTAATTTTCTTGCTTTCTTAACCAAAATTATTGGGGTTAACCTCTTAATTAAGGCTATTCCTTCTTTTAGCAATTTGAATTCTAAGGGAAATGGGGGAGGAGAGGAAGCCAAATGTTTGGGTCGACTAGTTCTACTCTTTTACTTTTATAGAAAAACATATTTTTAAAATGGTCTCCTGGGTTGGTGTCAGAAATATGTATTGCTTTATGAGAATCTGTGTTCAACAACCACTTTAATTGAAATCTTTATATGGCTATGAGTTTGTCTGTCTCTGTGTCTGCTTGTTTGTTTGTTTAAAACTTTATTTTTCTAAACCAGTTTTAGTTTACCATGGCTGATCCTGTTTTAATAAATAAACAATTACAGAAACTCCAAAAAAAAATATTCTCCGTAAGTTCATATGCTTATATGGTTATACATTTATATGGCTATGTGCTTATATTGTCCATATGCTTATATGGTTAATATTAGTTGTGTTCAGGCTGTTGTAGTCAGAGTTTGCAAGGGAAACAATTTGATGCAGGACATACAGTTTATAGGATTATTTTATGGTAGTCACTCAAAAGAGTCAATACAAAACAGTGCAAGAAATCTGTCCACACACTAACTAAAGAACCAAATAATCCAGCTGAGGGCCTAGATCCCATAGCAATGTCCTACATAAATCCAGCTGAAGGCTTAGAGCCTCTAACAATGTCTCGTGCAAGTCTATTTCATGTGTTTTCAGAGATTAGCGGTGGAAGCTAGAAAGTCTGTGCCAGTGAGATGAAGCACCTGCCAGAAGGCTGAGAGATTTGCACTGAAGCCAGGAAATGATGCTCCAAGTGAGACCAGAGCTCCCCCCAAAAGCACCAGTCATCCTCAGTGAAAATGCAGTTACAAGCTGCTCCAACAATAAGAACACCTGAGTTCGTATCTTCTCTAGGAGACTGAACACTGCACCGTCTTCCGCTCTGGAGCCAGGAAGCATTGTAAAGACCAGAGCTCCCCTAAAGTGAACCAGAGCCATTCTCAGCAGCAACAAGATCCTAAGCTCCTCTGACAATGAGAACAACAGAATTTATATAAGGAAAGCCAGTCTGACAAGCTCGTGGAGAAGAACCAACAGCCCCCCTGCTTCCTCTCTAGTTCTTTTTGTGTTCACAACAGTCCTCAGGTGGGCCTTCCACCCCCAGCACCACGCCGATTGAGTTCCACTGGTCATTACAAATTGACTCCTAGCTGTCAGTCCACCACACAGGAGTTTGTCCTCTTGGGTGAAATAAAAGAATTTAGGTACTTTTGAAGAGAGAAAAACGAAAATTGGGGAGCAAATGATGATCATCTACTTGAATAATTATTTATTAATTATTTCTCCATCAGTCAATATAAGATGTAGTGTGTTAGTAACAACAGCCTTATCACCAAGAAGTTTCCACAATCTCAGTGGAAATGAGATTTAGATTTGGACTAAAATTGACTATCATACACAACACAGACTTGTTTCTTTTTCATGCAACATGATCCACAGAAGTGGTCATGCTTTCTCTACAACTTTGTGGATGAAAAGTCAGTCTGAAACATGGTCACAATTACTTACAAGTACTGTGTAGTAAAGTTATTTGACATCCCTTCCTCCAAAAGTTATAAACCAGAGCATATTTGAAAGGCTGAGATTATAAAAACTGAGTGTGGTGACATCGAGGCTGATTCCTATAATTCCCAGACTTGGGAAGCTGAGATAGGAAGACCTCAAACTTTTAAGCTAGCTTGAGCTATGCAGTGAAACATTGTCTCAAAACAAGAACAACAACAACAAAAATCCCCCACAGAACTAAAATAGGACAAAAAAGCCCCATAAGAGAGAAGGGAAAAACTAATGAGCATGTTAAAGAGATATACGTGAATTGCCTTATTTAATTCTCATACCATTACTGATGAAGAGGGTTTTTTACATTTTTATGTGTTAGTACAGTAAAGTCAAAGAATGTTAAATAGTTTGTAAAATAATTCCTGCAAGAGGACACCAGAGCAGAAGAGAGCGGCTCCAAACCATACCTATTTCCTCTCCGTCACACTCTCACCACTACATGATCTAATTTCAGGTCATACCTGTAATATTAAAATTGGCGATATTAAAACCATGCATAAATCTAGTTCATTCTGTATCTTTGCTTAATAAACTAGAAATAAAATGTCCACAGCAAATGATATAAATTTACTATAGAATTTAAGACATTAATGATAAAATATTTTGGACATAGCCTTTAAAATACTCATTTGCCCCCTTTTAGCCTTACATTCACTATTATTAAATGAAAATTTGGGAAAAAATTGATTTTAATTTCCCATGAATATTTTGGGAAATCATTTTATCAACTAAGTAAAAATAATTTAAAGTACCATGTGAATTTATACATTCAACCTTGTCTTGTTAAAATGGGTAATTTTGCATATGACTGTATGGTAGAAAATGGTTTGTCCGTTTTTCCTGTTCCTCTGAGAGATTGTTTATAGTTTCCTGATGTAGAAGATGGACAAGTTGCACAAAGACTCACAGGAAGGCACAAAGGACAAAAGAGCATCTCGGCAGCACAGTGGACACTACCTCCCACCTGGTGCTGGATGCACAAGAGCAAGTTTGAACGCCCAACCGAAAAAGAAAGGTGAGCTCCGGAGCTTATTGGAAAGAACCTGATGCTGGGCCTCTGAGGACCCAAACTTAAATCCATTTCTGTCTTTTGAAAAAGTTAATTCTTTCTCTGTTGCCTCTATTTCAATTGTTTGGAAAATAAATACAATAAGTTACAACACTGTTGGAGAGACTAAAGGCAATTTCAAGGTCTCGGGTCTCTTTTCCAAATGTATTCACACTGGGGTTTCTTTTATATTTTCAGTGAAGGATCTGCTTTATTGACAAGCTTACTGTAAATTGAAAACAATTAGGGGCACTAAGCACATGTTTTAAACATCTGTTTACCAAAGTGTGTTTTCTAGGCAATATAAACAAATTTATGGTACCTAACAATTTCTTCTCTTGATTTTCAGGTTAAGCTAAAATATGATGTAATTATTGTTATCATTGTAGTTTATACATTTAATGCAATCATTTCATTTTTTTCCAGTACCAGGAATCGAACTCAGGACCTTGTCCTTGCCAAGCAAGGTTTTGTGCTACTGAGCTATATCTTCAGCAATTAAAGCAATAACTGAGGCAGTATTCAGCTGAGCAATTATTATATTTTAATAAAAAAATTTGGTTTAAAATAATCATGACACTGTAACTATTATATCCTCATGTACCATATTATTATTATCTTTAAAGTAACATTGAGTGGCTTGGGAATAACCTTTGAATTAGTTTGTGTCATCCATTGGCCAAAGCATATACTAATATCGAGTCTTAATCAATATCATGAACAAAATTCCAATCTTTTTTTATTTAAGGAAAATTCAATTATATAGAGTTACTCCTGGAAGTCTTTATAAAATATTTGCTGCAAACTCAGCTATCTTATGCTAGTCTAGCCAACACTGATATATTGAGAAAATGAAATCAGTTCTTTGGCCCAAATTTAGTAATTACTCTCAGTAACTGGGATCCTGCTCCAGGAGAAAGAGAGCATTCAAGCAGAATATGCAGTTGATGTCTTTTCCTGGGTGTGGCAGTGGGTTATGCTGACTCATTCATTTTCCTGCTGGTGAGAGAAACATAAAAAGACAGGTGCATGAAGCTGAGCCAGCTTGGTGATGTCTGTCTAGCATTTGCTAGAACTATTTTTCCATTAAAAATAAATACAAAAACAAAACACAACATCCTGACTTTGCATATATTAAAACAGAATCAGCCTTAGTGTTATCATATTGAAACAAATTCAGATAACCAGTCTTACTGTCAAAAGCCATACTATAAAGTGCTAAGCATGTATATTTTCCTAGAGATTGAGATTTAATGCATATTTTTTCTTAAACAGTAAAAGAAACAAAGATATTACTTAATCTAATGCAATTGAAGCGCAATTATCACTTGAATTCTTTCAAATTTCGTCAAGTACATTATTTTGTTATTGATTTTTTTAAAGTGTTAGAAAACTTGTGTTTTGTGTAACAATTTATAACATTTGAGCATATTCTAATTATCAGTACCACTCACTTAATTGGAAATATTTTAACATATAAACTTGGTAAATACGTCATAAGATTTTAAGGGAGAAGTTTTATTCTGTACCTACTGGTAAGAAAGAGGCTATATCTCTTCCATTAGTAGAAATCTTTGAAGGAAAATCTTAGCAGGAATGGAGTTCTCCATCACTGTAATAAGATAAAATAGGTCAAGCCTGCATGGGGCAAAACTAAAATAAACCAATTTTCCAAATAGTTTCTCTAGCTGGAGGACAAACTAACAAAACAAACCAAAAAAAAAAAAAAAAAAAAAAAAAACTGAGCCTTCCTTGAAAGTTGCAATAGGTTGTAACTGAGTAATGAAAAAGACGAAATTGAAAAGCTTTGCTAGCAAAATCACAATGTCTTTCAGCAGGGAAAAGTATAGATGTTTCAATTATTATCGCTTTTGTTCAGTGCTGCTATTAATGTCTTTCTTGGCATTGTATAATAGACAAAACCGTCATAAGTAGACTAAGGGCATATATTAGGTTGTAATCCACCATTAAATAAACGTAATGACACACATGCATTGAAGCAGGTTTTTATTTTGCAAGTCACAATCCAACAGCACAATAAGTTCATGGTGCCTAGAAGCGTTCCACAATGCCTTCAGTTTTTCTAAGATTTCTATTCAAAAGTCAATTGCAGGTAAATTCATTTTCGAAAACTACCTCTGCCTCTGACCATACTTTTAGATTACTGGCATCCTAGGCAAGTTAATTTTATTTTGGAATATCCTTCCATTTCTAACTTTTAATCATACATTTGGAAAATTATATTATACCTCTTGGGATAATTAAAACTACCCCAAGTATCTTAAAACCAGACTTGGAAATCACTGGCTTATGTAATTGGCAGTGAGATATCCGTGGCCAATGCTTTTAGCTAAGCCAGTCAGCAAAATTTTGCCATTCTCTCAATGCTCTCTTAATTTTACCACTATATTTCATCAGTTTAGCTTTGTTTATCAGGTTTTCATGAACCCCTCCACTTACATGTATATTGACTTATTTATATAACAACTATTGATTGCTTTGTGAATTCCATTTCACCTAAAAAGCCACTGCCCTCATTCATTCTGGATACTTCTTTCTTCCCATTTTCTCACCCTCTGTCTTTCAAGTCTTCCCCTCTGCTCTTTCTGGAAATATCACTTGGAAGCCTATTCCTCAAGCGATTCTCATGGCTTACTTCAGATTTCATGCAGGTATCTGAACAAATATCACCTTCCAAGGAAGTTTTTCCTGAATCACAGAGAAAGTACAAATGACAGATTTATAAAGAAATGCTCAAATTCACTGGGCATTAGAGAAATCAACAGTGAGATTTCTCCTGACCCCAGAAAGAATGGCCATCATCAAAAAATTAAATAATAACAAATCCTAGTTAAGCTGTAGAGGAAAAATTCCTTTTCTACACTTTTGGCAGGAATGTAATCTTGGCCAATCACTAGTACAGGGGTTCCCCAAAAATCTAAAACTAGAAATTCCATTTAACCCAGCTACTTCCCTGCCAGGCATTTTCTGCAAAGAATTAAAAATATCATAGTACAGTGATACAAACACATTGTATCTATATCAGCACAATTCATACTAATTATATCTTTTTTTTTTTTAATGTATGTGGTGCTGAGGATCGAACCCAGGGCCTTGTGCGTGCAAGACAAGAGATCTACCACTGAGCCACACCTCCAGCCCTATACTAATTATATCTTGAAAATAGCTTCTACATCTGTCACCAGATGAATGGATTAAAAAGTGGTATTTTTACACAATGGAGTATAAGCCTACATTTTCAAAGCATAGAATCATAAAATTCAGATATATCTATAATTTTATTTTATTGTATCCTTAACATCTTTAGCTTTGTCTGCCTTCCCGAAAGTAACCTGTTATAATAGTATCAGCTAATCCTCATATCATTATTTCTAACCCGTTTCAGATTAAAACTTAATATTACATGATGTAGTTTCATTTTATTTTCCAATTATTTCTATACTAATAATTATGCTACTATTTTTACAAGTATAACATAAGCTTTTTACAAACAAGATTTTTATCCTATATTCTTCCTGTATAACTTGAGTATCAGTAAAATCATATATTTTAAATTGATATATATATACATATATATTATTGCTATCAATATATTTTGTAAAACATTCACACAAAGGCTAGTTACGCTGATATTCAATATATGTTTGCCAGCAGGTGTGGTGGCATACACCTGTAATTGCAGCACTCAGGAGGCTGAGGCAGGAAAATCCTTGTGAGTTCGAGACCAGCCTAGGCTACAAAAGTGAGCTCAAAGCCAACCTGAACTGCATAGCGAGACCCCACCTCAAAAAGACAAAGAATAAAAAAAAAGTATGTTTGCCATCTTAAATAAGCTCTCAAAACTTCTTCCACACTTGTACATTAATTTTACTACACATTTGTATATCTGTTACTAATTAAACTGTGTTTCTCCATAAAGCTGTGTTATAGATCTTAATTTTTTCCTTCACCTTGAGATTCACGTGGCATCCAAATGTTTGCAATGATTGCTTCATTATTTCTCACATAGTCACCTGCTGTTTCAAGGCCATTCTCCTGTTTAAAGTTTTCGTGATGGTTCTGTCTAACTTCACATCTCTACATTTTCTACAATATTTTTCCTTATTCAGCTTGATTTGTTTGTTTTACTAAAATAGGCTTTTATTGAACACATCCTGTATTTAAACCTGATTTACCTTTCTGACCTCGTCTATAATTATTATTCTACATTTTTGTAGTTCTCAATAAAAACACTTTTTCCTCCGCAGTTAATAATTTATCCTTTTGCTTTAATGCACTAATTACGCCAACCCTTCCATATAAAGTGCACGGCTTCCTTCCTTAGTGAATTGAAACACTATTTTTGCATCGAAGCTCAGCTTCAATACTTCCTCTCTGACTGCGTTCTTCATCCTGACAGTCGGTACATTCGTTTAAAGTAACACTTAGGCATTATTTTATAGCCACATTTTCTTTCAATATTGTATTCTGTTTAGCTTCATCTGTTTCTCATTTTCTTTAAACCTAAAATTCCTTACTCAACTTGGTATTTGCACAGGTAAATATGGCAAAGTCTTACATGGTAGCAGCTCAATAAAAGGAAATTAGTAGATTAGTCCATTAATGACAAGCGAAAGAAGGAAGGAATGATGCGTTCATATAAATACTGACATTGCAACGGCAGAGATGTGGCAAAGCAATCATTATTTGTAAAGAGTAGATCATAGATGTGAAGCGAGAACTTAAGAAAGAAATGAGATTTAGTGTAGATATTGTGTCCTTGATTTTGTTTTCCTTTAAGCCTGGTTAACTCAACTTTTCCCAAATATTATGAGATCCATCTCCTTCAGTCCTTACTCATTCTTCTCTTGAAAGTTAAGTAGTTTAAACCAAGTTATTCCTCAACTCTAACTATATTATCAATCGCGCGGATGTGTTTATGCATGGTCTTGCATTGTTAATTTTCTTTTCAAGTATATGATGTATTATTTTACATGTTATCCTTTTGAACATCCAGTATTAGTTTAGAGTTAATGAGTATACTAGAAAAAGTGAGGAAGAAGAAAGCAGATGGAGTTTGTTTTTAAATTCTCAACACTCCAAACTACTAGTTTTCTCTTAAAGCCATAGGCAACTTGCTGGTATTCGCATGATATGGCCATAATTTACCTTTAATCTATCCATGTGTTAATGCATGTTCTGGTGCTAAGAGGAAGATTTCAAGTACCAGTAGATAATATAGTTGTACCAAGTGCTGTAATGATTGAAATGCCATTATACTTTTTTAATAAATACTAGAAACTCAAATTTGAAAGTACTGGGAACAAAATCAGAAAGTATATATTGATTATTTCTTAATGTTTTAAAATTAAAATAATACCTGAAGCAGCAGATGTCTAAAATCAAAAAATAAAATACATTAAATGATAAATCCTAGAAGTTGCTAGGCATGGTGGCACCTCCCTGGAATCCCAGCACTTGGGAGGTTGAGGCAGCAGGATCACTGTAAACATGAGACCAGCCTGGGCTTCACAGTGAACTCAAGGCCAGAGCCTGAACTACATAGCTAGACCCTGTCTCCACCAAAACAAAACAAAACAAAAATCCCAAAAGACAAACAAGACCCTGTTTCAAAGAACAGACTGGTTGAAATGACACCTGCTCGATCAAGGATCAAGGTAGCCTTAAAAAATGTGCTGCCCCAGTGACCATCTGAGTAACCTGCTAAGTGGTTAAGGGAGAAGTGGGGGAGAAAATCTGCTCTGTGAGGAACCCATAATGGCTATGTTACTTCAGTTAACACTGGATTTCTTTTTCCACCAAACAGCAGCCAGGATTCCCACCTCACTAAACATCATGCCCAACAATGGGCCAGAGATACTCAGTTCTGGAGCTGTCAGTGTTGATGTAGAATTGAATGCATATTCTTAAAAACTTTTATTTAGAGGGTTTTTTTTCTCCTCACAGAAACAAAAACTTTAAAAAAATATGAACTCCTCTACAGGGAATCTGAATCCAAATCCAAAAATTAAGAATGTCCAAAACCATTGTCTAGGAATTTTATTATCCCCACTAATGTTATATTCACCAAAAACTCCTTTTGTAAGTTACTTCATAGTATGGGAGAAATTAACTTCTGTCCACGCTATTAAACAAGTAGCTCAAAGGGGAAAATGGGCTAAGTAAGTGCTGCACTGCGTCAAGGGACACAGGAAAATGTGAAGCCTTACTTAAAAACAAACTGAACTTCAAAGATTAATGACTGTACAGGTTAAAACTGGATGAGAATAAAGAACATAATATGTAAATGTGACAGAATTTATATTCTCAGCTCTTTTAGAATTCCTAAAATATGGGTTCAACAAGCAGATTTATTCATAAACATTGTTCTGCTCTGAATTGTACTTGAAGAGACTATTGTTTCTTTTTCGTTTTTCAAAGAACACAATGTGAAGGAGAAAGTCTTTGTAAGCAGAGAGTAGAAAAAAATCACCGTCATCACAGTACTAGGAAGTGTTGACTTTTTTCTTCATTGACTTTAATTAATCTCTCTCTCTGGACTTCTGTGAGATGGAAAAAAATTGTTTATTTTTGTTTTTATAGCTTGTTTGCCAGATGGGGTGCTTTGAACTGTCACTGCTCTAACTCTGCCAACCACAGTACACATAGCTGAAGATATTCATTTGTTTTACAACATGACAAAAGTAAAATAAGAAATTATGTGGGCACTGAATTGGAGCAGTGAGGGCCAATTCTGAGGACTCAGATGCTATTAGTGAGGTAGACACACAATGGCCATCACTTCCTATCCCTTCCAATTATTATTTAAAATTCCCTGGTGGCTGAGGTTGAATATAATTTGGGGGTTTTAATTATTTACCATTATCCTTAATGTAACAATGATCTAATCAGATGTTTCATTTTTCTCCCTATTAAATCTTTATACAACATGCAGTCTAACACCTCATGCACAAGGCTTGACATATGCAAGTAGTTGTTGCATTGATTTAAATTTCAGCGCTTGAGTTTAAGTCAGGAGATATTAAGGAACTACATGTAGTTGAAAGCAAACAGAGAACTTTTTGTACACATTATTAAGCATTAAAAAACATAATGAATTAAGTTCTAAAATTATTCACTTCACTGAAAGGTACTCATTGCATCCTAGTCACAAGAGAACTCAGACTACAATCTTAGGATGATGGCTACAATCGTTTGTCTACAGCATCATCTCCACGTTGCATAAATACTAACTCACTGCTGACATTTTCTTTGCTTTCTGATCTACGGCAACATGAGAAAAGCATGAAGAATGGATAGACAGTTCAGTTGAACTAAGGGATTAAAGGAAATAGTTTTCTTTCAATTTATTTTTAATGGTATTTTACACTGAACAGGACTTAGCTAGTTTCATTACTAGATACCAAACCAAAGCAAAGAACCATAGCCCTGCCTTCCGGGCATCGTTTCTTCCCTCTTCTTCCTGTCCTTCCTTGCTTGCTATCAGTTCTTTTTTTTTTTTTTAACTTCTTCCTTCCTCAAACATTTACTGCTGAACCTACTCTGAGTCAGGCAATGCAATAGGTATTACCCAACACAGTTCAGGAAGAAGACTTATTTTCAGCTTACAAATACCAAAAGCATTAAACTAGCACTTAATTAGATTCTATATTAAATTTTGGAGACCAACTGTAGGCAAACTGACATACTCCTCCACATGCGATTTGTATATAAACCCAAATAATAATGTCTTAAATTTCTGCCAAGTTACTCAAAGTGAATGACAAAGAGTGAAGCAACAGTCATGAGTCTAAAAGTGATGTATACATCTATCATTTGCTATATTCTAAGTTACCCCTGTAAGAAAAGACAGTATCACTAATGAATGATATTGATGCTGGGGTGAATTTCACAGGTGTGTGTGTGTGTGTGTGTGTGTGTGTCGCAATCTGAGGTATCCCCGAAGACAAAATCATCAGCATATTCCTCTTGTGGAGTATTCTGTTGTGAACTATATGCTATATTTGATTTCTTCTTTTTCTTCACTTTTTCATAAAAATTACAAACATTGAAAAATATATACTGAACAATCTTTTAATCACCATCTAGAGTCTACAGATAGTTATTATCTGCTTTTTGTTCTCATTTGCAGCATGACTTTCAGCATAAAGTTAAGTTTTGTTGGAACACAGGCAATAAATACATCATGGACAATTTTATAGCTGTATTAGGCCATCACTTAATAGAAAATATAATAGTAACAATGAACTTTGTTCAGAAATAAATGATGATGGCTTTACACAAAGATGACATCAAAGTTTTCATGTCCTTTGGAATAAAATTATCCTGTCAAAAAAAACCTCATAAACTATGTTGGTGCACAAAAGGGAGAAACCCAGTTAATAACATTAATTCCCATTTTGATTAGGATTTCATTGAGTGCTATGGGGACACCTTCATGTAAATGAAATTAGAATAAGTAGTAATGGAAAGAAGTGAGCTTTTACTTTTATTGGACACATTGTGAATTCTTCCTGAAATGAATTCTCTTCATCAAGAAGGCAACTGTATTTAAAGTTATTTAACTCTTTACAAATTTCACTTATCCATGCACTTATGTTTTCAAGCATTAGTTTGGTGTTGTACAAAGAGTTATTAAAAAGTATGCAGTTGCATTAAGTGAAAGTGACAGAGGCATGGGAATTTGTATAGCTTCATGCTAGATGTCGAAGTATGAAATTCTTATTACGCAAACAACAGAACATCATATTTCTTACAGGTCTCCACATTTTTAACAAAAGGACTGCACGTGTTTATGTTAGTGTGCATTCACATGGTATGCCTTGGGTCTGGGTGTGCATATGTCCACGTGACAGAGACAAAGAGACAGCTGAAACAAAGTACGAAGGGACAAAGAAATAAAAAAACACAGTCAAATGGAGTTCTTTATAAGATTCCTATAGATACAAATTGAATTTCCTACTCATACTGAAGGGTTCAGGGGGATTTGACTTCTTCCAATGCAGGTTATAAAACTGATCATAGTGAGTAGTTGTCTTAATCCATTTGGAAGATTATAACAAAATACCATAAATTGGGTAACTTATAAACAATACATATTTATTATTTACAGTGCTAGAAGCTAGGATGTTTAAGATAAAGATGATGGCAGAATAGGTGAGTTTTAATCGGTGGCTTTATATCACCATACATAGGACAGAATCTTGTCACCGTGTCCTCACAGAATGGAAAGGAGGAGAGTTTCTCTTGAGAACTTTTAAGTACACTAATCATTTATTCGGGCTCTACTCTCACGGCTTACCAGCTTCCCAAAGGCATCTACCTCCTAATACTCTCACCATACAGATGAGAATTTCAACGTAAAAATTTGGTGGGGATAAAAATAGATCACAACGATACTTTTTTGTTGCTATTATCTCAACTTTCACAAAGGATAATTTACAAAGTGCAGCAAAGGTTCCCTTCAAATTCTCTCACTTTTCATGAGATTATATGTCACTAGTTTGGCCCAGAGAAATTCCTTTTCAAACCATGATCTTAACCTGGTTCCTACTGCATCTTCTGCATCTGAATTACCCGCCCTTCCAGACCTCATGTGTTATAATTCCAGAGCCTTATAGTTTTGAGTCAACCTTTCACAGCAATAGAGTACAATCACCACACTGTCCTTAACTCCCATTTACTATAATTTCTAAGTCAAACGTCTCAACATTTCTTTTCTCATCAATATTATGCACATATTTTTCATTTAAATCCATTCTTTTTAAATCATTCATCTTACCAGGATCACTGGGGGTTTTTTGTAATATCTGAATGTAAACATATAAGCAACTGCAAACATAAAATAGAATACCAAAACTTGGAAACAATCGTATAACATCTGGAGACCAAAATTCTATTCTAAAGCAATCACAAGAGTACTGCCTTCCCACAATTTTCTCTAAAGATCATATCTGCAGCCTGGGGAGCGTGCAAATTACCAGCTCCCTTTAATCATAGAGCCCAAAGCCCAAAGAATACTATAGTCTGAATACACTCTGGTGCCTGGGTAGAACAAGAACGACAACACAAATTTCCAAAACTGGCAGAGCACTTTCCGTGCGGCCGGCCCTCTTCTGAGTACTTTTTAGGCAACAACTCATTGCTGAAGGGCTGGGGATGTAGCTCAGTGGAATAAGCGCCTGCCTAGCAAGCGCAGGGTCCTGAGTTCAATCCCCAGTAGTGCAAAAAAAAACACAAACAAAAAAAAAACTCATTGCTGAAAAACTTTCTGGCAAGTAATATTGTGATAGCAAAACTGAGTCACAGACAGGTTATTTAATTTGCCTTGTTAAGAAACTGTGAACCAGAATTTGAACCAAAGCCTTTGCTTCCAAGTCCTCATCCCAAATTATTCTAAGAATACACTAGAATTTCTGCTCTTGTGGTTTCTCTAGTAAAGAAATGCTAGGATCTCTGACCCATAACTCCTTGGTCCTTTTATATTTTTCAGATATACCTGGATCCTTTGCTCATCTATTGTCATTTAACTACTTCGGGGACCAAGTCCTAGTCAATGTCATCCATTTGCAAATTCACTCAGTGATAACATATCTCACCAGACTCAGCCACTGGTATACCAGGAAACATAAATTGTATTCCTCCAAAAACCTATAAATTCATTTTTAAAACAGAAAGAATACCCCACATTTAGAACAATGGATACTGACCTAGGGTGTCTGTGATCCAAAAGAACAGTATAAGATCAATGTATGATATGAGGAAACGTGTTCCCTTCTACACATGTTAATTATAAATTTCACAAGTAGAGAAAAGGAAAAGCAATTCTTTAGGAGCTTCATATATTTGTGTATCTGTTATGGCTTGTTTTTAGATGTCCCCTAAAGCCTCATTCAGTGATAGGTGGGAATCTTTCAGAGGTGACTGGCTATACAGTGTGTGACACTGGGGTTGATTCGTGGTGCAGTGCTAGGATCCAGGGCACCAGGATTAAGGGTGTAAGTGTTACCTGTCCTAAGCTGCCTGGCTAAAATATAAGGGATAGAAAGAGCCATGCTGGTGCCCACTGATGCCTTCTGCCTGTCATGAACTGTTTTTGCTTTGCTGTGACACGTTGCTCTGAAGCCAGCCTCTTGTAAACTGAAACCTCTACAAACAGTGAACTAACGAACCTTTCCTACCTTAACTTTGGGTGCCTGGTATTTTGCCTCTGCAATAAGAAAAATAAATAAGACATTTAACCAAATTCTAAATTTATCATAACTCTTCCTTAGCCAAAAAAGCCAATAGAATATCCTCTAAATTACATAAAAACCAGAATAGTCAAGAAATTCATGGCTAGCAAAACTTAGTTCTCAAAAATTGTATAGTAATCTTGCAGTATGTTTTAAACTTGCTTTGAAAGAGGACCAAACATTCTTCAAAAAACTAAAGTATTGCAGGTGATAGTACTACTTTTTCTTTAATTTCTTTTTATTAAAAAAAAGACTGTGTTTCATTTCCATACAAATAACACAAACATAATATTTTTGACCATTCATGGTCACTCATTTTGGATAAAGAACTATCTAGCAGATTAGGGAAGAACACTTCTGTGTGAAATTTTGGGGCAATACGAGAAGAGATTGGCATGCAGACCAGGAAGAGGGGAGTGAATGGTGCCAGTTGATTGATTGTGGATAACGCCAGCCAGGAGACCTGTACACCAGATGTAAGAAAAGGAAAAGAAGTAGTAGACCGGGCATGTTTTAAAGAGCTACATTCTATGCTGAGTGGATGTTCTTTTGGTATAGACTTCAATTTCTCTAACTTTCCAAGGCAGACTCAGCCCAGAGACAGTAGTTCTCCGGGGAACTTCCAGGCCATGCTTCCCCTACTGTGCCATGCCCATGATCCCTCTCGTTCTGCAGGTTCCAGCTATCTGGTTTGTTTTCCTTCCTGTCTTTCCTTCTTTTTCTTTCTTTCTGTCTCTCTGTCTCTCTCTCTCTTTCATTCTCTCTTTCTTTTTCTCATGTTGCAGATTTAACTTAGGGCCATTTACACTCACTTACATCCCTACACCACCCATTTTTAAAATTTTGAGACAGGGTCTGCCTAAGTCACTAAATTGCCCAGATTGGGTTCAAAGTCATAGTCTTCTTTCTAAGCACCCCAAAAGGGGAACTAGAGGCACCAGGCATCATGTCTGGCCCAGCTGCTGGTATCGAGTGGGTAGTGGATTTTCTGGTTCTCTAGCATATAGAAGGCCAATACCTTCTAAATACCCTGTCATGTATGTATTTACATATATACATAAATTCTGTTCCTCTAGGTAACCTTAATCACTAAAATAATATGGGAAATTTTCACACTAAAGTAAGGTTAGCAAGTAAATATTTCTCTGTTTTTCAGAGCATAATTCATTTAGAATGTTATGAATGAAATCTATTTCATATTCTTAACTTTGTTATCTTTAGTCAAGTAGAATCTATCATCTTATATATAAGATTTTGTAGGAAAATAATAATAGCCGTCAATATTGAGGACTGCTTCCATTTTTAGCACTGTATTTATTTTATGTAATACTTTTGACTATCTTTTGAATGGATTACCATAATGTCTTTGTGAATAATTAAATTGGAGTACAGAAAAATAAAGCATCCAAATATACACAAGTAGTCTTGGCACAAGTAGTACTTGAATTCAGATATTTAATAATTTCTTTTTCAACGTGAAATATTTTACATTTATAAATAAATATTATTATTTTTATATTCCATTTTGTTTCCTACGTATGTTCAGTCATTTCCAATGTGATAAATGTCAATCTATTTTGATTTAAGTACATTTTTTGGCAGGATCAAGATTGAATTTTGTACATTTGCACTGAGACACATCCCCATTCCTTTAAAAACATTATTTTGAGCCAGACTCTTGCTATCACTAAGTGACCTAGGCTGGGACTGAACTTCTCACCCTCATGAGTTAGCTTCCCAAGAAGGCTAGGAATACAAAACATGATGCACTTTGAAGAACTCTGTTAAAGTGACAAATCACTTTTGCATTTTAAATACTATTTAATTATTTAATGTTTATTATAATATGCACTCAGAAGTAAAATTTATTTCAATGTTTGTGTCTACATTTCTGCATTTTACCATTACATTTTTTCTTTGTTTATCATACATACACAATATTGTATTTTTATCCTAATTTCAAAAAATATTTATAAGTATTAAAATAAAAAGTTTCTTAAAAGAAAATGGAAATTCCAAAACATGACTACTTAAAATATTATTTTATGTACATTTCCGACATTTTCCTCTGAGATATAGAATATAGTTTCACTCATTACCATTAAATTTTACAAAAATTTGAAGGTATTCTACCTAAATATTAGAGTAAAATATTTCTCATTTGCTTGCCTTTTTTAACCTAGGCCCAGAACGGTTGATGCTCAATAACTATTATTCGAAGAATTTGTTTTCAAGTAAAATTCACACACCCCTTAACGCGAAGGCGCTCTTTACTATTTGTGTCACTTTCTCCTTTCCTGTTAAATTTATTGTCCTGTTCTCTTTTACTCCTCCGGTGGTATTTCACTGGGGTTTGGTATTTCATTTTGAGTTTTTTTTTTTTTTTTTTACAAATAATCTCATTGTCATCTTTATTTAGATCTTTCATTGCTTATCAGCTTTTATAAGACTCATTTTCTGTGTCCAGGGAAGGGCCATGATTCACAGCAACTTGTCATTTGTACCTTTGGTTCCCATTTCCATTTCCTGGTCCTTCCTATTAAAATGATCTATTCTCATGCATTGAATCTATAATATTTGGCTAGTCTGTATTTTTACAAAACACATTTTATGCTTATAAATAAAGAATATTTTTCTCATATTCCTTTATGTGTCTTATTTATGTTTGTGTATTTCCAGCGTGTGAAAGGTCCATCTGTCTTGATTATGTACTCTCTTTTGGTTTTTTGTTTGAGGGATCAGAATTGAACCCAGAATTTAGAGACACCATCACCGATGCTTTTTCTAATTGTTTATTCTGAGGCAAAATCTTGCTAAGCCACTTAATTGCCCAGATTTCCAGAGAGCTAGGTACAATTAAGAACTATTATTATATATATATATGGTTGAATTTTACTCAATGATGTCTTTTCACTTTTTTTCCTTTCTCCCTCACCAGAACAAATATAATGTTTGTCATAGCCATAAACTATGCAACATTTATTAGTCATTCTTACACACACACATAGACTGCTGTAAGATAATTAACTTTTATATACATAACCTCTTAGTTCCCTCTATATCTTGATCTACTGAGCTATTGTATTTCCATTAAAGCATCCTTTGAATTAACACAAGAATTCAGTGCTATAATTTGTTTTGACTTGGTATTTATTAAAAATTCCATCATTTAGATAAACTTCCCTAGTAACAATTCAACTGCCCTTTTATAAAACAGAAAATAAGGGAAGTGTGTACCTCAGCATAAAAGTATGGAAGGTTTTACTCTCCAGCATCTGAAAAAGAAAGGGGAGAGAAAGAGACAGAGACAGAAACACAGAGAGATCTTAAGAAAGCTTGAAATAAGTATTACTGGTTATAAGCACTTGTAAACATTATTTTTATATTGAATTATTTTTGAAAGAATGAACAAGTAAAGGAAAGAAATGAAGTGATGGAAGGGAGGCAAAGGAGGAAAGGAAAGAAGATTGGCTACATGTGTTTCTAAAAAATAAAGAATTAAAACAAAATAAAACTATGAGAAAGTCATTAGGAAAAAAAAACTGAATGGTGCCTCCTCCAGAAGACCATTCAGCTTTGCTAAGGCTGCAATCAGCAATGGCTACGCATACTTGCCAGCTCCTACACACTTTTCTGCAAGCGCCTGGACTTTCTTAACTGTGGTTGAAAGGAGCAAAAATGTTATATACTGAAGAAAAGATCATTTATAAAAAGAATATATATTTGCTGAAGTTTTCTCTCATTAATGTTGAAATCTCATTTTAAAATAGTGAATTATTCCAGTTTGTTTTCTTGTACATTATAATAACTGTTACACAAACACAGGTTTCTTTAGTACTGCCACTAGCAAAAAACTTGTCTGCGAACAAATAAAATGTTTATTTAGGCATGGGAGTTGGGGTGCCAGTTTCTTAGCATGGGAACAAATACCAATCTCTTTTACTGTTCTGTAAAAATATTTATTTCTACCATATCTGGTGTAGGTATGCTGAAATGGCTCCTGTGATTCTTTCCCGATCAGTTTCACAGGCAAAAGCCTACTGATAATCTGGCAGCAGATCCCTTTCCCACACAGCTTATCTGTAATACCCTTCTATCAGTAGACGATACTGAAGTGGAAAACCATGTCTGGGCCACACAATACTGTTCATTTAGGTGAGAACAAGGTTGTGGGGGAGGAGATGTCATGGAGAAGACCAAACTCAGGGAAGGAAAGTAATATTACATGAGCTTTGTTCACTTATATGCTAAAAAACCCAAATACTAATCCAACCATAAAATTTAAAATGTATTTATACATAAGGAAATATAATGATAATTGTTTCTATTGCTTTCCAAGTTAGTCTTGATTTACTATACAGAAAGCCACCTGCACCTACACAAGCACAATTAGAATGAGCAAGTGCCTGTGCTGGTTATTAAAATAAAACAAGCTAATGGTAGGAGTGGAGTAAAAAAATGAAGAATCAAACCCAAGATGTTAAATATTCTCTGAAAGTGAAAGTCCTGACTTCCAACAAAGCTATAGTCAAACCTACTAGAATGTACCACAGTGTGCTGAACTATTTGTATTGAAGCATTATAATCTGGACTTTCCAAAGGTGGGGGTATGTTTAAATGTTATAATTTTCTTTTATATTTATTCAGGTCACTAAATGTTTATATTGAAAGTGTTATTAAAATGCATCAGTTAACTTAATTTGTACATTCTATATGCTGCATTTGAAAAATATTAAATTTGTTTTTCTTCTAATACTAAAACAGAAAAGCCCCTTTTATTCTGTTTTTATTTTTCCTGCCTGCCCCATATAGTATGGCCTTCTGCCTTGTTCACAGATGCACACAATTTGCTTCCTGGTTCTTCATCTACACCAACATCTTGGGCGTTATGTTTCCATTTCCTGTTTGACTCACCATGTCCCCAAAGTCACGTGACCTGCTCTGCCTTATTAGAACTCCACAGTTCTGATTCTGTACGTTCTGCCTATAAAAGCCTAAAAAACCACCAGATCATCAGAGTGTGAGGCCTGGCTTTCTTTGTTGTCCGGCGAGCCAGGCCAGGGCCACCAATGTAAAATGTAGCTGTTCACTGGCTCCAAGTCCTGGGCGTCTTTTCAGTGTTTCTGTTGCCATAGCACTACAAGGGTACAATCAGTAGGAGAAAGGCAGACAATTTAAGGAAATATTGATTAGTGTCCTTCCAGAGGTAGATAAATTACATAAAGAGACCAGAAAATATTTGTGATGACATCTGAGAACTTTTAAATGACACAATTTATTACAATCCAAAGGGCAAATCTAGATTTCAGAGTTGCTTCCTTTTGTAGACCCAATAATAATAATACAGTTTAAAAGATGATTACACTATGACTGAAACTATGAAATAATTTTTTTACCACATTTAGAGACTGCTTTCTTAAAACAGGATAAGCCATGACCATCAAAGAAATAGGTTTTCAGTTTGACTTAGTTCATAATTTCCTGACATTAATAAATGATTTGAGTGACATGGAAAGTGGTGGGCACATCAGCTTTAATGATTTTATGAATAAGAATAGTGGAAAATCAATTACACATAAAAGCATCAAGTTAAAATCTATTTAATAACCAGTTTACACATGATTAACATGCCTTAAAAGTTGTAAACTTGGGCTGGGGATATAGCTCAGTGGAATAAGCACTTGCTTAGCAAGCGCAGGGTCCTGAGTTCGATCCCCAGTACCGCAAAAAAAAAAAAAAAAAGTTGTAAACTTTCTATTTATTTTTATATTTACTTATTTATTGGCTTATAAATCTCCACCTCCAGAACATATTGTCCCAATTTACTGGTGAGTAAATGGAAGCCAGAGGGTAAAAACTGCAAAAAGTTAAGGGTCTACAAAAAGACAGAGGTAGAATCGGATTCAGAAGATTTTATGATACTATCCATGATTTTAAACTGTTTAGTAGAGAGATCATGGAAGAGAAGAAGCAATATTCTCTGTCTTCCTGGGAGAGAAAAATTTCGTAAGTGAAAAAAAAAAAAAATCAGGCGTAGAATGGCACTAAGTCTACTTACATTTGCTCATAGAAGCGGTAGATGAATGAGTTGATGACTTACTTTTTCATGACACATAGGAGTTCTAATTTAATATTTTATCTCCATCTGGCAATTTTATAATCATCCTTTTATTCACTGCATCAGTGAATTTTTTTTCAAATTCTTAGGTTATATACACTTTTTGTTTGGGGCAAGAAATTTTGCAGTTATCAAATTGTTTGAAAAATTCCTAAATTTCTTTTTGGATAATTCTTACAGTATTTTCTAAGTATCACAAATAAAAATAGGTAAAATTGATTTTTGCCATTCCATCTCAGGTTGTTTTTCTTAAATATAAAGCTTTCTTTACACATTTGAATTCTTTAATATCTGTTTTTATTTCCCACAGTATCAATTACTTCCAACACAAAGAACATTGTCCTTTTCTCATAAGCTGATCTCAAACTCTTATTTCTCAAATTTCTTAAAAGCCCTTGTTCCTCATCACTGCTGGCTGCTGCTTCACTTCAGCTTGTTGTATCTCAGTAAGAAAAGAACAGTCTCTTCAATAAGTGGTATGAATAAAACCAGATGTCCATATACAGGAGAATGAAATTGGACCCTTACATAACATTATTTACAAGATGCAATAAGGATTTATACATAAGACCTGATCCTGTGAATATTAGAAGGAAACTAAGGAGTAAATTTCCAGGCAATGATTTTTATTTTTGCCTCCAAAAGTTCAGGCTACACTAATAAAAAGAGGCAAATAAGTTCTTTATTAAAAAAAAAGCGGAACTACAACCTAGAAGATAATGTACAGAGTGAGAGAAAAGAGTTGAATGTCATACATCTAAAAAGGAGTTAATAGGTAAAATCTGTAGAGAACTCAGTAGCAGACAAAAGTATGTTTCTTTAAAGATGAACAAGAGAAATAAATAGAAATTTTTCAAAGTTGGACATAAGGTAGCAAAAAATACAGGAAAATATGCTCTCCAATACTATTATGGAAAACCAAATTAAAACCACAATAAGGTTACACACAACACAGAATAACAGAATCGCTGCTGTCAGAAAAACAAGAAGACAACAAAGGGAGGGAAGATCTGCGGAAAAGGGAACTCCTAAGGACAATGTCTGGGAGTGTAAATTAGTGGCACTATTCTGGAAAACAATATCTGGGTTCCTCAAAAATAAAATAAAACTACCAGAGAGTTACCATAAATTCAATTTATGAGCATGTAACCAAAAGATCTGCAACAGAATGAAGAGCTGTCTACACTTCTTGTGTATTACAGCACTGTTCCAACACGGAATCAAACCTAAATACTGAAGAATGCATAAAGGAAATTATATATATATATATATATATATATATATATATATATATATATCACAATGAATCAATAGTAAGGCTTAAAATTAAATTTTGTCGTTTGGGATAATATATTACTCAGGATTCTCATCACTGAGACATAGTACCTGGGACCCACAACTTAAAAAAGGGGAATTTAATTTGGCTACTGTTTCAGGAGAATCACACTGTAATTAGCTAGTTCCAGGGCAGGAATACCATAGGCATAGCAGATCACAGATTTTTAGTTCTTGGCAGTCTGGGAGCAAAGTAAGAGAACAGTGTGTGAAAGGAAAAAACAAGAGACCAGACATAGTACCCAAGACTAGGTCTCCATCACCCATCCTGACACACCCAGAAGTGTGACTTAGGCCTTTCAGGGGTTCCAAAGCCAATCAAGTTGACATCATTAAGCATAACTGCTATACTTTGCCCCTTGTCAACTTGACATCAAACACATCTTCTGTAATCACACTCAATCTGCAAATATGCACAATAACAAATTAATATTTCGGCCTATGTGTTACAAATATTACTTTTCCACAACTGAAAATACATTAATCCTTTCATTGAACTGTCAACAATGCCAGCATTTGTCAAAAGTCCAATTCAAAATGTTCTCTGAGACTCAAGGCAAACTCTTAGCTATAAACCCTGATAAACATCAAAGCAAGTTACATGATCTTAAGGTACAGTGGCACCAGGTAAACATTTGCTCTCCAAAAGAGAGGAATACGAGGATAAAAAAGATTCAGAACAGAGCAAAACTGAAACCTATCAGGGAAATCACTAAATGGTGTGGCTGCATGTCCAGCACCTGAAGCTAATCCTGTTAACAGTGTGCAGCTTTCCTCATGAAAAGTTAATTCTCTTTGAGCCTGAGTTTCTTTTTATAAAAAGCTGAGCATAGTAACTAACATAGATAACTCATTAGTTTCAATTGAAAACCAAATGAAGTTCTTTTAAAGTCACGCTCAAACTTTGCCTAATCTAAATGTGCCTAATGAATCTTTATTATTATTATTATTATTATCATTTAAAGATGTGCTAGTTTATGAGGTTCCTGAAAGAAATTTCATAATATAAAAGTATTAATTAAAATGAGCAAGCTTCAGTGAAAAATTAATTTGCTTAATTAACCTGCTTACTTCCATTTCACCTTACTTTAATTGTTTGTTGATTCCTTTCACTCCCTCTGTTATTCTGCCTCATAACAAATATCTTCTGTTTATTTAATAATGGTAAATCAGATTACAAATGATTAAAGATTCTCTTAAAGAAAGCAAATTTTAAACTTAAAATTTAGAAGCACTATTTCAATGAGAAGTGTGCACAAACTGAAAATTTAAATAATTTAAAATATATTTAAAACAAATTTATCCATAAATGGTATGATAAGATCATTTAATAGCTATTAATCTAAATAAATATGCTTTTAATCATCAAGTGGCATTTAATTAACCTGCAGTAACTGGCTTATTAAATTTAAATTAAATCATTATATGAGACTTCATTAAAATGGTACATGAATGTTATATTTTTCTACAATTTTCACTCATCTAAGTATTTCACATTTGCTGGAAGGAAAGTTTAAAGAATTTTTAAAGGTAAGGTTCTCATATATATTGGGTGCAAAATCTCTACCCCACTTTCATACATTAAAGGAATCTATTAATCACAGAGCAAACATCTAGAAGTTGCAAAAATAAATATATACCTGAAAATAAGATATGAATAAAATCAGCCTAGAAATTATGTAGTTAATATGTCAACTTTACCATACTAAACACGCACACAAAGAGACACATCATATATTTTGAACTGTATTTGTAGGTGTAAATATTGCTTGAGTCAAAATACAAACACTTTTTTATGGTGCTTCAGTTTTACCTCTTATATAATTCTTATAACTTTATTCTGGAATATTTTTTGGTACATAATTTCCTGACCTAATTACAAAAATATGATTTATTGAATAATTTTAATATTATGTATTATAAATCTAAAATTATGTATGTTAAAGTATTTCTTTTCATGAAGGACTTAGAATATTCTAATTCATCACTCATATTTTATTTCATTTCAAATGCCTTTTGCCTTGATTCATTCAGAGAAATAATCAAGTTTGTCTTGTATTAACTAATAAGAAGGCTTGTATAGTCCTACTTTCCCTATAGGGTCATTTTTCAAGTAATCTTAACTAATTACAAAAGGAAATAAGAACTGTTAATTTACCAAAGAAAAAGATATTCATAGTTCTATATTACATTAACGGTAGGGGCTTTTGTATCTGAGGAAGAAATACAGGAGCACTGTCTCCTATAAACTTTTTGAGCTACTCTTGGGTAAGTTGGATCACCTTATTCTGCAATTCGTATGGCTATAAGTTGTAATGAGCAGATTCAGCTCATTCTTTTCTTCCCTTTGAGTATCCTCCTTGAGTGCTTTGTTGAGGGCTACAAATAGAAGGCCTGTTTTTACAGTATGAGATCTAGGTTCAATTTGCATTTGGCTGAAAGCACATATTATAGAACACCAGGCTGGTTTAGATATTAATGAAACTCTGAGTGATATCCACTTTTCCACTTAGCTGGATGTTGTCCTTAAAATCCCTTGGGAGAACCAGGATATGATTTTTCATGAAAAATTACCCATTTAAAACACCTCAAGCCTGAACAAACTATACAATACTCTAACTATTAACTTCTACTTTACAAGGTGGCAACATTTTTCTTGCTCTAAGGGAGAGGGGTTAAAATTTTCTTCTATTCAAATCATCTGGTTGCATTACTGTGAATCAATATTCATTACAAAATTTCCCAAGCAATTTTAATACTCTTCACTATTAATTTTAAGAAATATTATTTGGTAGACTCTGGAAGAAATAATCTATTTGTCCAGAAGAAGAATTTTATAGAAAAAGTATAATGGTCCCATGTCTGGGCTTATATTATTATTATTATTATTATTATTTTTATTATTACCTCATCTGGAAAACTGAACCAGGAAGTATGAATCACACAAGTAATCTCCTATTAATGCACTTTGAGGAACAATGTATATCATTTGGATTTAAAAGAGTGAAAGAGAGGAAGAAATTTTGAATTTACCAAAATTGTTTTATCACTATATCATTAAGCATACTTAATAAAGTTCCTTTAAATTATTGACTGTTTAATTCTGAGAGGCTTCCTGGTTTACTTTCAACAATCAGGTAATAATAATACAAAATCCCAAAAAACTGACCACTACATTTGTTATTTAATATTGTTTGGCCAATTACATTGTTTATTTTCTGCCAGAGTCTACCAATTAATACTGCCTTAAATTAATCATGAGGAGTTTTGTAATTACACTGAAAATTATGTTAATGAAATTTGGTACACAGTCATGCTACCAGATGCTCTAAATATAAGAAATATTTATTCCCAGTACCTTATGGCAGGAAAAGTGTTATCAACTAATACCATACAAATGGACATTTCAAGTGTGGCTTATCGGGGCTTGGGGTTTCTTGCTCTTTCCTTCTTTTTCTCTTCAAAGGAAAGTCAGTGTAGAATATATAACATAAAGAGAAGCATTCATTATTGTACACCTAAAGTTGCATATTCTTAGGTGTAGAATATAGTGTAAATATTTCCAAATCACCAATTTTATATGACTAATGGGCACATACTATAAAAATTAAAAGAGATATGAGCATAACTACATCATAGCAATCCCTATACATCATATTGTTTCGCTGATGGGGCTTCTAGAATAATTCTTTCCATAGAGGCTGAACTCCTGTTAACATACTTTAAGTAGTAATTCAAGAATAGTACACACTGACTCACCTTTTGAAAGGTCAGTCAGCAGCTGCGTGAAATGCAATACACACTACTG
Source organism: Dinomys branickii (assembly GCA_004027595.1). Taxonomy (NCBI): domain Eukaryota; kingdom Metazoa; phylum Chordata; class Mammalia; order Rodentia; family Dinomyidae; genus Dinomys; species Dinomys branickii. Next base: position 94,910 of record PVLD010004515.1, on the reverse strand, counting down.
TGTACTTCACAGTGATGTCAATGACTGACAGCCTCAAAAAGAACAAAGTGACCCAAGAACAATTACTGACTTAAGTCTAGATCCTTCTAAGGCCAGTGACTGCATTTGGTGGATAATGCTGTGATTTGTGGAACAAATTAAGAAGCTTTTAATTCACATGAGAAATGTACATTTCCTTTAAAAATGTATGCAACACAAACTAAGGGTTTAAAAACAATTCAAGCCACTTTCTATAAAGAATAGCACTATAATGAGCCTTGGAAAGAGACCCTAATAAATGAGATGCAGGTTTACATTCAGATTCTACCCTTTCTCAGCTTTAAGACTAAACATTTCTTCAAATGGTACAATTAAAAAGTCTTACTAGCATTTCTAACAAAGTTATTCATACTAGAATACAAAGTCATCTAAATCACAGGATATTCCAAAAATAAACCTTCAAATTAGATATGCAAATCCTAACTTTTCTATTAAAAATGATCAAATATAAAGAGTTTTAAAGTGAATATTTTTGAAAACCAAATAACAAGACTACACTGACTTGGACACCTTCTTCCACCAACACCCTGGCTAAGATTATAACTCTTATTCTCATTAACCTGAAAGCTGCGGCTGTTAATCAAGTACTCTCGCCAGTTGACAAAGGACAGACATGGGAACTTACTTTAGTGATAAGAGAAATTGCAAATGGAAAGGAAACTAAAAGATAAAGGAGAAGGAGGAGAGAGGAAGGGGAAATAAACTACATGAAGGCATGTTCTGTGCCATTACCAATTTGGCATGATGAGTGTAATCGACGTGTACTGATAATCATAAATTTATAAACAAACAACAGCATGTATTTATAGGCAACAGCTTTAATTCAAAACAAAGAGAGAGAGAACTGGGAAAGCACTGTTAGCATAAAAAGCCATAGAAGGCACAGCTCTGAGAAGATCGGACTGACCCTTTCATGAACCAATGGGCCTGGTTTTCATGGTGCTACTAAGGTGGGAAGAAGCTAGTGACTTTCCACTGGATCATGAGTAAGTTTTTTGAGAATTCTTTGCTCATGTTTCAGGGTGTAAAATATGAATCAGTGGATTTTCCCCTGGAGACATCATGGTGACTGGGCTCAGGGTAAGAGTTCATGTATTTCATACACTATAGTAAAGCGTAGACTAGGAAAATGGACCTATCTTCACCTTCAGTGTAAACAGGCTAAGGACACCAGGAATCTCCCCATGTCCTATCTTGTTAGGATTCCTCCTGCTGTGTGGCCATCCACCAAAAATGAAGGCAAAATTAACATACACTGAGATAATCGACAGCTAAGAGAATCAGTTCTTAATACATATTTCCTATGAAAAATGCTAAAGGGAATCCTTCATGCAGAAATTAAAGAACAGGACTGTCTTGACTTACACGAACAAATAAAGAATGTCAGTAAAGGTATATGCATGAACATGAAACCCAACAGGAATATACAGGGGCTGGGGATATAGCTCAGTGGCATAAGCACCTGCCTGGCAAGCACAAGCTCCTGAATTCGATTCCCGGTACCAAAACAAACAGAAAAACCAAAAGTATACAGAAGCCAATATTAATATTAATGTACAGTTTGTCTTTAACCAGAGATAGCCAGGTTTTTACTATATATATGATTTAAATGATACATTCTAAAACTAAAAATGTAACTTTGTTTATAGACAAAAATTACAATGTATAAAATGTAATTTGTGGCAGTAACATTAATAGGAGGAAATAGAATAAGAAAAGGATTGGACTAGAGATTTGTATGCCCCCAAATCTAAGTGAATATTCTAACTAGAGTCATAAATTTGTCAATAATCCACATGGCATTCTATTTTAAAGAGCCCATTATTTTAAAATAACCTTAACAACTACTGAGATTTTCAACATGTACTTTAATTCTATCCCAGCTTTTTGTTGTTCTTTAGTCTTCTTCATTATCTCTTTGCATATTTTTCTGATCCATGTTTTAAATTGCTGCTTGAAATCATGTACCTGAATATACTGATTTGTTTTGTTTTTTCTTTTTGTCCTTGATAACCCACTTCATTTTTCACTAAGCCCTAATTTCTCATTTAAAGGGATTTCAAAAACAAAAATATTTGGAGTGAGGGAATTTTTGATTTAGTCTATTTTTATGTCTGTTTTTATGACCAGTTAAGGATACCTGATAACATTATTGTTTTTGTTTGTTACAGTTTCAAGTTTGTATACAATTGTAAAAACTAATAAAGAAAAATCCCATATATTCGTGCCTTGATTTCTTTTTTTTCATTGCTGGGACAAAATACCTGACACCATGAGTTAAGGAAGATAAGGTTTATTTAGGACATAGTCTGTGGATGTTTCAGTTCACACTTAGCTGGCTAGAAGGCAGGGTGGTACATTGCAAAAGGCCACAGTCCATGGCCACAGAAAACAGCAAAAGCAGCTAGAGACAAAGGGAGGAGCCACAGAAAACAAGTCTCTTTCCCACCCTTATATTGCATGCAGGCAACCGTCCTGGGGTGGGGGTAGCACTCACACCCATAATCCCAGCATTGAACCATAAATCAGTCATAAATTCTAGAAGCCGCCCGATGACTGCATGAGGCTTTGGGGCAGCATCCAGACATAAACCAGAACAACTTGTAATCTGACTTCTTCAATAACAGCCTTTTGCAGAAGTGTAGCACAAGATCCCTACCAGGATTTTGATGTTCTTGCAGTGAATATGTAGAACATTTCCAATATCAAGTAGCTGCCCTTGTGCACAAATCATAGCTACAAATATTTTTTACTGGCCCTATGTAAGTCAGATTCCCATCACTCTAATAAATACCTGGGATAACTGACTTTTAGGAAAAAGGCCTGTTTTTCCTCCAGATTTTGAAGTTCTAGTCAGTGATCACTAGCCCTGTTGCTTTTGGGTCTGTGGCAAGGCAGTATACCATGGGTAGCACTATGTGTTGAAACTTCTCACCTCATTGCTGGAGAGATGAGAGAGAAGGGAGAGAGAGAGGGACAGACAGACACAAAGACAGAGACACGGACACAGACAGAGACACAGAGAGAGATATAGAGACAGAGAGATAAGGTGGGGTAGGGGTGTTGGGATAGGGGAGGGGGAAGGGAAAAGACAGGCAGAGGCAGACACATAGGGACAGAGGAGCAGAGAGAGAGAGGGCCCGTTACGTGTTAGAGGTCAGTCTTCTAGTGATGTGAAAACCACACTCTAGGCTCCACCTCTCAGCAGCATCAACATGAGACCACAGCTTGTAACACACGGGGCCTTGGGGGACACTTCAGAACCAAACCATAGTGTGCCCCGTTCATTTCTTTCCCACAGCAACCGCTAATCTCTGCTCCATTTCTATATAAATTTAATTCAAGAATATTATCGAGATGCTGCCTAATCACAGAGTCATACGGAATGTTAACTTCGGGATTAGCAGTTTCACTAAGTACACTTTTCTGGATATGAATTCAGTGTCATCAATTTGGTTTCCTTTTATTGCTGCACAGCATTTCAAGATACGAATGTACTACCACTTAAATATTTAGTCACTGAATAAGACAGGGTGGTTCTGAAAAATAGATATAATAAAATTGTTACACACATTTATGCACATGATATTGTATAAATGAAATCTTTTCTATTTCTGGGATTACCATCCCAATTTTTTTTAATTTTGGATTTAGTTATGGATAGTGTTGAGGTTAGCGTTAGGGTAAGGGTTAGGGTTGGTAGTAGGTCTATCTAACAACAATGTAAATGCTAAGAAATATAATAGATGCATTTTTAGTTTTGTAAGAAGCTCTGCATTTGTTTCCTAGAATATTATCCATTTTATATTGCCAAAAGGAATGTATGAGTGATCCAGTTTCTTATCGTTTTTACAAACATTAACTTTTAGTTCTTCTGACAGATATGCAGAGGCAATGCATGTTGATTTTTATTTGAATTTTCCTATTGAGTCTCTTCTTTTCATTTATCCCTTTTCCTCTCTGATCTATGCGTAATTTACAATTGTGATGCTTAGTGTCCAGGTGTTTGAGTATTTTCCTATTTTCAATCTTTTCTTTTTTTATATATATTTAGGTACTGAGAACTGAACTAAGGACCTTGCGTTTGCCAGGCAAGTGCTTGTGCCACTGAGTGCATCCCGGCCCTATTTTCCTGTTTCCTTTTCCTATTTATTTGCAGTATGGTTTCATTACAGTTTGAGAAGATACTTTCTGTGATATTAAATATGCTGAGTTTTCTTTTATGGACTAATGTATGACCTTGTTATATATTTATTGATATTAAATGAAAAATTGAGTTCTGTGTTGAGAGTAGTGTTCTGTAAAATTCGATTATATTCTGCTGTTGATGATGTTTTTGGTTCTTTTGTATCTTTGTTGGTTTTCTGTCTAGCTAGTAATCAGTGGTTGAGGGAAGACTCAAACGCAAAGATTTGTCTCTATCTCTTCAGTTCTATGTGGCTTTTTTCATGTATTTCCCATCTGTGCTGCTTTATGAATAAACAAATATGATTACTATTTGTTCTTCATGGAGGAATCATTTTGTTGTTACATTTACTCTACTCCTGTAGTCATTGAATAACTGCAAAAATCTATCTTTAGCCACTCTTACTGTGATTTAATTGTGATTTTTAGTTCTTTTTTTGGGTTTTTTTTTTTTTTTTTCCGGTACCAGGGATCGAACTCAGGACTTTGCGCTTGCCAGGCAAGTGCTTATGCCACTGAGCTATACCCCCAGCCCCTTAATTGTGATTTTTAGATATATCTTTATATCAATTAATTTTCAATTTGCATAGAGTGCTCTATTTAAATGAATTTAATGTAGTTAATACAGAATTACGTCCTACATTTCAATGAGTGTTTTCAGTTTCTTCAAATACAAGTGTGAATTATTTAAAGCAAAATAAATGAAAAGAAATAAAGACAAAAAAAGAAAGAGAAAGAAAAAAGGAAACAAAGAAACAAAGAGAAACTCACAAGCATTCAATATCTTGTGCCCCAAGGACCTCTGCCAATGTGCTCCCTTTATTTATATTTTCAGAGATGTCCTTTATTTATTTAAAAAAGTGTCCTTTTAAATTTTTCTTAGCAGATGAAAAGGGAAAATGCCTCTACTTTGTTTCCAGTAGTTGAAGAAAATGTTGACTTTTTAAAACTTTTTAGTGGTAGTGCTGAGTGGGGAAAACATTTTTGTCTTACTTTTCTAAAATAATTGTTTCCAGAGAGCATTCATGTCATTTACAATATTAGGTCAAAGTGCAAACAGAGAGACAAGATGGCCGTACAGGACAGAACTGTTCACCATTTGGGTATATGAGATTAAATATCTCGGAATCATCCCAACCCTGCAACCTAAACACAGAAGCATCTCATTTCTATCTGCAGAAGTTTTTCTACCAGGTAGAAGGCATTCGGTAGTAAATAGTGAAAGACTGACATTAAATGTAGCTGAAATCATATGGTAAGTCCTTGTCAATAATTCAAAAATAAGTTATTTTCCTACCTCAACAATATCATCAGAGACCTAGGTTTTTCCTGATCCTCCATTTGCATTCCACAGACTGCAGACTGTGCCTCTTGAAATCACAATCTGCAGTATATACTCTTTTATCTTCATGATTGCAAAATGATGGCTTTGGCCACATCATCAAGTCCAAGCACACTATGTTCAAGGACAGGAAATAAGAGTAGAAGGTACAAAGAAACAATTCACCTCATTCATCTAACTCCTCTGTTTAGGGACAAAGGTCTTGAATAATGCATTGCAACAGAACATGATGCTTCATTAAACAAAAAACAAACTGAATTCTTGTTGTAAATGAAGTTCAGGGAAAAATACATCTGAGAGAAAAATGCTAGGAGGTAGGTTTGGGAAAAAGGGTTTTAAAAGTGGACAGTAGGCACTTCTGAATAATCAAGAATCCAGCACAATGGTAACTGTCATGCTAAAGGTCCAATTTTACCAACACTTAAGCTAAGTTCTTCATTAGTATTTTCAGCTGATGTGAATTAGTACAAATACAGGTACTATTCAAAAATGATAATCATAATAGTGTAATTTTACTAATGTTTTTATGTATTATTAACATTATGGTAATACACATCCAGAACCCCGAAAGTGGCCCTGGCCAAGGCACACACTTCTTTGTTCTTCTTCAGACCCCTGAGATAAACTTCCTACTCCCTCTCACAAGCACCAGTTAACTCGCAGTCCCCTCAAGAAAGACACCTCACCTGCCCATGTTAACCTCACCTCTAGTCCGATCTGATACAAATCCATTCCCCAGCTTCCTCCTCCGAGGCTCTTTGCACACTCCTGCAGCTCTCCCACGCTGGCAATAAAGGCTTGTTTTATCTATCTGTTTTTTGTTCTATCTGGTGCCAAATCTAACTGTAGTTTGTACGATAAAGGTAAATTTTCAAATGAAAAAGTCAAACATCATCGTACTTTTCAGCTTTGCTACAGTAACAAAGAACCTAAAAATATTTTCTTAGTGCTTTTAATCTCTAAAATATTATGCATACATATATATATACTAAGACTAAAATTGTGTCTTATATTCAGTAATTCAAAAAAGTATTTTGTAAAATTTTGAAAAAGTTTAGAGAATCTTTCAGGGTCTGTGATGCCTTGAATATTCATTAACTGTATGTTGAAGGGCCTAAAAATATATTTATTTTATCCAGTTTTTAAGAGTATTTAACACTTTCTCAATATGAAAGCTGCACTGTGCGGAAATTCTATTCTAGAAAATGTTCTCTGGGAAATACTGTCTCTGTGATTAATAAACTGTTTTAAGAGTCACAAAACTGGCTTGGTTGAATTTACCTAATCTCATCATCACTGGTATTCAAAATAGCCCATATCCATACAATACCCTTGCGTCATTAGTAGTCACTACCAACGTTGCTGTTTACCGAACTCATTCTATTATATTGTCTTACTTCTTACAATGACCTTGGGATTTAGATGATAATTGCCAATGTTAGAGGATAAAAATCAGCAAGATCAAATAATTCTTTTGTTTATATTCACTTCAGTGATAGAGCTACGAATTAGATATGACTCAAAAATTTTCTCCACCACTTTCAACTAGCTATGTAACACATTCCTTTATATCTTTGAGCCAATGTTCTCTCAACTATAAATGAAGGATGAGGAGGAGGACTCAACTAGCTAACATTTAGTAACCATTTAATGAAAGTATAGAAGAGATTATCATTATTGTTATCATAATGCTTAGCATATTAGTGGGGGCACTGAAAATATACCTTGAAGAGAGTAAAATCCATTTAGTTCAGTGGACAGCTTTTATTTCTATTTGTTTTTACATACTCACTTTTATTATTCTTCATCCTCACCTAGAATTCCATTTCATGATTTGTTCACCTAAGTTCTGATATTCATCCATCACAACTCTTCTCAAAATCCACTTCCATTGTGAAATTTTAATTTTGTCTTCTAGTAATGAGCTTGTGTACTACTCTCTGGGTTCTTATCCATAATTTAGTATGAATATTCCACCATAGTTTCTATTTTTCTCTTTTCTCACTCTAGCACAGACTTCTTAAAAGCATAGCCAATGGTTTATTCATGTCTGTATTTGTGGTGTGTGGAAACCTACTCCGCCTGTGATATGGCTGTAACATGATGTGTGCTATTTTGGGTGTCACAAAATTCACATGATTGGAAAGATGCACTGGGAAGTGGGCAAAGGGAAAGGAAGAAAAAGAAAAAATATATATATATATGTATACACAAGATAGTTAAAATAGCTATACAGCTAGTTTCTCTTCATGCATTGAAAGGAAAGTTTTTGCTAATATTTTTTGGACAACATAACATGCATATATCTTTCAGGTTTCCAAGAATGCTTTATTTTTCTTTTCTATTTATTGATTTATGTATTTATTTAATTATTTTTGTACCAGGAATCAACCTCAGGACCTTGTGCTTGCCAGGCAGATGCTTGTGCCACTGAGCTACATTCCTGACTTTCTGTCTGTATCTTGTACTCTGAATAACTTCTACGAAGACAACAATATGTAATGTACCACCTATTCTAACTGTTCTACTAGCCAGTTTTGAAACTCAGTTTCACTGTTATGCTTATCACTTTTCTCTTTCAAAATTTAAAAAAAGTTAGAAGGAATAAACCAGGTAATTAAACACCTTAAAAAACTTATATAAAAATCTTTATATGATCTTTCCATTTTTTTTCTGAAAGAGTTTCAGCATGTTTCCTTTTCTTTTGAGATTATTTTCTTTTTTTCACTTTTATTTTAAAAGTAAAAGAACAAAAACATATTAACGAACAGACACAAAGTATCATAAGAATAGTACATTCAAAACAGAGTTACAGACAAGGTGACAGGGAATCAACAATGGGTGTTGCATTACATATTGCTAACTTCAAAGTGTATACTCAGGAAGACAGATATAGACATGCAAAATTGATCAAACATATTATCATCAACTATTCCTTACAATAAAGTGACCTAAATCAGTAGTACAACTAAGTTAGATATGTTGTATATACATATATACTTATATACATACATAGATAATTATCCCTTCCTTCCTTTTTTGTTTTTTTATATAATTTTTTTAAAGTATGAGAGAAAAAGAACTACATCAACAAAAAAAAAGAGGAAAGCATTAACAAAGAGACACAAAGTAGCACTATAACAGTATAATCAAAATTGAATTATACACAAAGCAACAGGAAACCAACACTAGTTGTTGCATTGCATATTGATAACTTCAAAGTGTATGCTCAGCAGAACACATATAGACATACAAGATTGATCAAACAACCGGTCATCTACTATTCCTTACTATTAAGTGACATAAGACAATAGTAGAACCATGTTAGCCATCATGCACATATGTATATACATACATACATACATACATTTTTTACTCCTTTTCTCCTTTCCCTCAACCCATCTGTTCTTTACATTTGAACAGATTTCCTTCATGTCTCTTAGTTTATATTCCCACCCTCGGGTTCTTACACAAGTGACACAATATGGTGCTTGCACATGTACCTCTGATTTATTTCACTCATGAGTATGGTGTCTAGTTGTGACCATTTGCCTACAAAGGCCCCAAATCTGTCCGTCTTTATAGCTGAGTAATATTCCATTATATAAAAATGCCGCAGTTTTTTAATCCAGTCCTCTGTGGATGGACATTTGGGTTACTTCCTCAATTTAGCTATTACAAATTGTGCTGTTATAAACATGCATGCACATATATCAGAGTGATACGATGTTTTCAGATCTTCTGGGAAAATACCCAAAAGAGGAACAGCTGGTTTGAATGGAACCTCCAGACCTAGTTTGCTGAGAAATCTCCAAACGGCTCTCCACAGTTGTTTCACCAGTCTGCAATCCCACCAGCAGTGCAGTAGAGTCCCTATTTCTCCACAGCTTCGCCAGTATTTGTTATTGGGTGATTTTTTAATACTGGCCAGTCTTACTGAGGTGAGATGAAATCTCAATGTTGTTTTTATTTGCATTTCTCGAATGACTAAAGATGTGGAACATTTTCTCATATATTTATTTGCCATTTATATTTCTTTATCTGAGAAGTGTGTATTCATCTCATCTGCCCATTTCTGGATTGGGTCTTTGAATTTGGACAGGTACATGTTTTTTAATTCTTTGTATGTTCTAGATAGAAGACCTTTGTCTGAGGGACAGCCAGCTAGGATTTTTTTCCCAATTTGTGGGTTTTCTTTTTACTTTGCTGGTGATTTCTTTAGATGTACAAAAACTTTTCAGTCCGATGAGGTCCCAATTATTGATTCTTTGAAGTGTTTCCCTTGCAGTTTCATTTTTGTTCATGAACTCTCTGTCTACTCCTGTGTCTTCAAGATTTTTACCTACTTTCTCTTCCAATAGATCTAGAGTTTCTGTTTTAATGTTGAGATCTGTGATCCATTTTGACCTGAGTTTGGTGCATGGTGATAGACTTGGATCTATTTTCAGTTTTCGGCTAGAGGCAAGCCAGTTTTTCCAGCACCATTTATTAAACAGGCCACCTTTTTCCCAGTGAGTTTGGTTGACCCCTTTGTCAAATATTAAGTAGCTGAGTGGGTTTTTCGTTATGGTTGCATCTTCCAGTCTGTTCCATTGATCCTCAGGTCTGTTTTTTAGCCAGTACCAAGTTGATTTTATTACAGTAGCTTTGTAGTATACTTTCAGGTCAGGGATTGTGATACTACCTGTCTTGTCCTTGTTGCCCAGGATTGCTTTTGCTATTCTGGGTCTCTTCTGGTTCCAGATGAATTTAAGGCATATTTTCTCTAGATCTGTGAGGCATGCTAATGGTAATTTAATGGGAATTGCATTAAATCTGTACAACAGTTTTGGCATTATGGCCATTTTCACAATGTTGGTTCTTCCTAACCATGAGCAGGGGATGTTTTTGCATTTATTGAAATCCTCTTCGATCTCTTTTTTCAGAGTAGTTTTCACTGAATAAATCTTTCACATTCTTTGTTAGACTGATTCCTAAATATTTCAATTTCTTGGATGCTATTGTAAAAGGTATGGTTTCCTCAGTTTCTCTCTCAGTCTGTTTGTTGTTCATGTATAGGAATTCTATTGATTTTTGGGTGTTGACTTTGTATCCAGCTACTCTGCTGCATTTTTCAATTAATTCCAGGAGTTTTCTTGTGGAGTTTTTGGGGTCCTCCATGTATAGTATCATGTCATCTGCAAATAGTGATAGTTTAACTTCTTCCTTTCCTTTCTCTCTCTTGTCTAATTGCTTTAGCTAATGCTTGCAGAACTATGTTGATGGTGACAATGGACATCCTTGTCTTGTTCCTGACTTTAAAGTGAAAGTTTTCAGTTTGTGTCCATTTAGTATGATGTTGGCTGTTGGTTTGTCATAGATGGCTTTGATTAGATTGAGGTAGAGGCCATCTATTCCTGTTTTTTCTAAGGTTTTTAACATGAATGCATGTTGAACTTTATCGAAAGCCTTTTCTGCATCTATTGAGATGATCATGTGGTTTTTGTCTTTGGCTGTATTGATATGATGTATTACATTAATTGATTTGCTAATATTGAACCTCTACCTGCATTCCTGGGATAAATCGAACTTGGTCATGGTGTATAATTTTCCTTATGATTCGCTGTATTCTATTTGCTAGTATTTTGTTGAGTATCTTTGCATCTATGTTAATTAGAGAGATTGGCCTATAGTTCTCTTTCTTGGTTGGGTCCTTCTCTGGTTTTGGTATCAGTATGATACTTGCCCCCAGAAATAATACATTTCTGGAAGCATATTTCATTTACATGGAAATATCCCTATTACTAGCTGAAAAACAATAGCTATTATTATTAATCAATGCAGGTTGTTCGTGAATTTGATTTTATAATATTGAGCCAAAAAGATTACTTTTAGTTTTTTCAATTGTCATTTATTTTCACAAATTTATCTTGATGTTCTTACAAATCAATTACAGGTCAGTTTTGTAATATTGAGCCCAAAATATTACTTTTTCAGCTTTTATATCCAAAATTATATTTTTTCTCCTTCAGATGATTTTGGAAAGTACCATCTCTGTTAGCCCTTTATTTAAAGGTGGTCTGAAATCCCATGAAATAAGGGAACACTGTAATTGTTTTTAAAGAAGCAATTGCTACAGCCCTTTCAACTTTCCAAATATTGTCACAAATTACAAATACAATGTCCAATACGGGAACCATTTTTTGAACACAATTAGAAAGTAGCTGTGTCTCTGGAGTCTTTGAGGGGCTCTCTGTGATTTAGGAAATTTCAAAGTGAACTTGATGGCAGTTGAGCGGTTGTTTCACTTTCTGTCCCCTTTCCTTGGAATAAATGTTTTAACACATAACACTATGCATTCAAGTAAACTATGCATACTGGCATCAATGTTATAATGAACTTTATGTTTTTAATATACAGTGACTCATCCAATTTTTTTCTATAAGATTCAATATCTTGCTGTTACTTCACTGTCATAAATTTAACTCTGCGAAACAAGAGCTCCCAAATTTTTTCTTTGTATTTTTATTTCTCCATGTTCCCCTAAATACAAAGTAAAAAAATAATAATAATAAATAAAAAGTGAGCGGGTATATGTACCAGTTAGGGTTTACTAGAGATACAGATGTAACACAAGATATACAAATGTACAAGAAATTACAAGTTTAGCTTAGAGTGGTTGGCCACAGAGTGAGATGAGGAAGCAGGCAGAGGATGTACAAACTCTGGAGATTTAAGAGCCCAGTCCAAGGCCTGGAACTTACTGCAGTGTCCATGGAAGTCTGTATCAGGAGTCTGATGGGTCTGGGACAGAGTATTGAAGAATCTACAACAAGGCTGAAGAGTCTACAGTAAAAGGCTCAAGAATCCCAGGTGGAAGTCAGACAACCTGTGTCAGAAGCCTGGAGATGACCAACCTAAAGGCAAAGATTGGAGCTCCTCTGAAGAACCACAGTCAGTCCATACTCATTTCCATTTTATTGTATGCATCCTACCCACCCCGGGGGTGGTCCTTTATACCCACACCATCTCTGAGCCCTCTTCTTGTATAAGCTTAGGATAAATATAAAGTAAGGACCCCGGCTCCCTGCTGAGTCACACAGTTAACCTTCTAAACTTCTCAAGATGACACAATGAACAACATCCTAAAGCAGTAAGTGCATTTCCTTTTCACCCCAGGATGTAGAACTGCTGAGTTACTAGTTAAGTTTCTAAACTCTTCAAGTTGACACAGTGGATCAACCACGAGAGTATGGTAGTGTACACCTATAATTCTAGCACTCAGGAGGCTAGGCAGGAGGATTGTCACAAGTTCAATGCCAACCTGGGCTATATCATGATTTCAAGATCAGCCTGAGAACCTGTCACAAAAAAGTTAAACAAAAATCATGATATCTTCCCACAACACCATTCTTCATCATTACACAGGAAGCCTTGAACACTTCTGTATACACACACACATATGCACACATGAAGATTGGAAAGGAAGTAATTTTTATTTACTCACAAGATATTTGAAAATATCAGAATCAGAAGGAATATTGAAGAAAACTATTTAAATTGAGCAATTAACAAAGTAATGGAATACAAACTATTCCTCAAAATTGAGCTAGATTACTATATATTAATAATAACAGAAAAAAATCAATAAATACCATTCACATTTCATTAAAACCTTGAAATTCTGAAATAATTGTAGAAAATATGTCAAACTACACCATGAAAACAAAATTATTGAGAAGAACTAAACTGTTCATGCATTACAAGTTACAATTCTGTTGAGATGTCAGTTATCCCCAAGTTAATTTTCAGATTCAAAGCAACCCAAGAGAAAATTTCAGTTGGTATCTTTGTATAAACTGACAATCTGATTTGAAAACGTATTTGCAAATGTAAAGGGTTTGAAGCAGTTGAAATAATTTTGAGAAAACAGAACATTGCCACTTCAGTTTAAGAATTGTTTTAAAGGTAGCATAATAACGGTGTATACAACAGGAATATGGGTTAAAAGCAGTGTAGAGAATTGAGGATTAGAAATGTACATAGAGAAAATGTTTCATGCAAATATTAAATAGAAGAATTAGAAAGACTGAAATTACCACATTTTAGCATGGATTTGAAGCAACTGAACCCCTCATAGATTGCTTCTCTTTATAGCAATTGGTCCATCAGTTGACTATGAAGTATGGCAATTGCGCTAAAGTTGATCATGTTTAATAGCTTTTTCTAGAGTGGGAAACACACTTACCTCTGATCTTCTAAACTTACTCTTTCATATTTATTATCCGAAAGAAAAATTTTTGCCCCAAACTTTATGTGAATATTTATAACTAAGGTAGAGATAAATGTGAAACCTTGAAAAAGTAATCTGTCAAATATCCATTCTGTTGTAATTTTCTTCTTTTGAGTGTAATTCATTTCACTTCTCTCTAAGTAGTTCTTTTCAATTCTTTTTTTAATGACAACAACTAAGGAAAAAACAATACAAAAACAATAAAAATGATGCAGAATTTCAAAACAAGGTGATAGGAAGTTAACAGTGGTTGTTGTATTACATATTGTTGTTCTACAGATTGTTACCTTTAACAAAGGTACTCAGATTATCGTATGTTGGAATAGAAGATTGATCAAACAAGCAAAGAGAATAAAAAAATTAAAAAACATTAGCAATGATACAGGGCTTCATTGGGCTGAATGTTGAATTTTTCCTCTTCAAATACTACTTTTATGACACCCACTACATGATGTTGAAGTATAAGTGTCATAAATATTTTATGCCTCTCTCTTGACCTGATTGTTTTTAGTAAAGACATTTGTTTTTATTTTGGACTTAAATCGGTACCTGAGAACTCACTGATACCTAACACTATTGTTGGTTGATACTTGTAGTGGGTTAACTAATGGTCAACTTGGAACACCTAGCTGAACATAGTCAGTGTAGCTTTGGACATGGAAGACCCACCTGCGGGTTGTTGCGAACCGCATAACAGGAGGGAAAGATGGCGTGCTGTTGTTGGAGGAGCTTGTTGCACTGCTTTTCCTAATATGGATTTGGCTATTTTCGTCACTGCAGGAGCTCAGGTCATCACTGTTGCTGAGAACGGCTGCGATTCTCCTCTGGGGAGCTCCGGTCCTTACCTTGAGCATCACTTCCTGTCTCCATAGCAGGTCCCTCAGCCTGGTGGCACGGAACCTTCAGCCCACTGGTGCAGACTTTCCATATTCCACCACTGAACTTTGGACCTTCCCAATGCAGATCCTTGCGAGAGACTTCATAAGACATTGTCGTGAGCTCTAGTCCTGCAGTTAGACTTGTGGAGAATTTCAATGGGCTCTAGGTCTTCAGCCGGACTCCTGCAGGACATTATCATTGGATCCAGGCCCTTCGCTGGATTCTTTGTGTCTCTAGCACATAGACAGATCTCTTGTGCTCTCAGGCACTGGACTTTTTGGTGAATATTATAAAGTAATCCTATAAATTATGTGTCCTGTATTAAATAGATTCCCTTATAAATTCTAATTACAACAGTACTAAATATAGTGATATGTTGGAATAAAATAGAGATATTCACTGTTGTTATACTTTCCTTGTAGTTTTATTTCTCATTTTCTAATAAACAGATTTTAAGCTCTGTGTGTATTGTCTCAAGAAAGATATGTGTGAAGTTTGAAATAGGATTCAACCTAAAAATATCCTCCAGAGCTCTAACAGAATCAGCATGCATTTGTAAAAAAATCTTCTGCAGAATCATTAGAAAACAATTGTTTCTACTGCATACTTAACCCTTCAAAAGATATAAGAAGACAGTCTCTTTGTAAAGATAGGAAAGAAAAGCAACCACAAGAAAGAGACACATTCCCATTTTTTCAAAGGGCTCAGAGGTAATAAAATTATACAGAAATTGGTGAAATAATCACACAAAAAGAATCCTTGCCAGGCTGGTTATGTGGGGTACTTCAATCCATATTCACAAAGATTCTAATAACCCATGGGTACCAGAGACACAGAAAACTGCTGAACCACAACTATTAGAAAAGGATAATAAATGTTTCTAGAAGTTTCAGTAGACAAATGACCTAAGAGTAGGAGATTTTCATCAAGTCCTTTGTAATAATTTCACATCCTAGAAATATACAAGCTAGTTGGTATGGATAACTTTAAAAAAGTTTGACTTTAAATTTCCCACCACTTTAATGGAATGATGACTTAAAATAGAAATTAATCAATTTCTATGTAAAAAAGTTTTATACTTTACATGCATATGTTGTGACATACTTTGAATAGGCAAAATTGGTGCCAATTTTCTTTCATTCTTTCAGAAGTATTCTTTCTGTTCTTAGGGAAATTATATTTGCTTGCCTTGTATTCCAAAACGCATGATGGCAATTTGAATCCTTACATATTTAATAGTCTAGAATAAACATACTGTTTGTCTATTTCAAGTTAAGTTTTAAAAGTAACATTATGGAATTGTAGGAGAAAATGAAACACAAATTACAACTTTAAATATGCTATGAAATCTGCATGTCATCAACTAACCAGTAGCTAGTGAATGTCCCAGATATCTGCTTGAAAGAGTTGAGCATTAGACATTTAGATGATTGATCCTGAAAATCATTGTTCAAATAAACTATCTTTTCCTATTATTCATGTCAGTTTTAGAAAGTGTAACCTAGCTAGACTGAGACATGTACCTCGTGCCATTTTCCAGTCTTAGTGAGACTGCAGGATTACTGGCTATTCTCTTAACAACTATTACAGAGAATCAGTTGATAATATGGAAGGTTGAGTTTAATGAAAAATGACTTAGTAATAGAATGTATTGGGAAACTGTGTTGAACAAGTAGATCTTATACCTGATAGTTAATTGATAAATAACCTTGGGAGATGTTAACGAAGTCCTAAGAAGCAAAAAGGAATGTGTAGTGTATCACGGTTTTATTTGCTTTTTAATGTTTACGTAAAGCTTAGTCTGCCCAGCGTCTTATCCATTATCATTAAATCACTACCTTTAATGTTCAAGTGCAGAATCAATGAAGGCTTTACAGCACTATTCAGAAACATCTTTCAAGATGTACAAAAGCAAAGGGTAATTATCAAAAAGCCTCCAATAAAGATATGTTTGTAATTCCAGTGATGTATCTTTATCTTGGATTACTAAGGGTTGTGTAAGGCCTATTATAGTCAGAAAAGTTTTGAACTTCCTATAAACCCGTAATGTAACATATAAAACCTAGAGACTAATTTAGACCATTTTCAAAGGAAGAAATAAAGTTATTTAAAGTTTTCTGAAGTATAAATTGTGGTATGTCTGTGGTTAAGCAGAAAAGCTTATCACAGATGGAGAATCATAATTTACAATGATAACAAATTGGAGAAAGATTTTAGCTATGTGTTTAAAGTCAAAAATGCATACAAGTTTTCACTATAGTACTGGGTATATAGTTTTGTAGTGTGGTTATTTCCAAGAGATTTGTAAGGCTCAAGGCCAAATTAATTTGGAAATCATTAATGTGCTATAAAATGTACCTCTTGTATATATACACAGCAAGCAGCATAATAAATAAATTATCAGAGAACACTTGACCTTTATAGCATTTAGGTGACCTGGTACCTTTTCATGCCCACCTTGCTAGAATTTCTACATTTTTCACAAGTCCTGCTGCTTGAACAATATGTTCTCCTTTGTGTGTAGCCAGCTCCGTTTGGCAAGCAGTGTCTCTGGCCATCTGTAATTGATGCATAGCTAGTCTTGTTAATCACTCCCAGTGGCATTTACTACATTTTTTTCTTTTTTAATTAATTGGTCCCAGGTCATTTCATCTTTCTGGGAGCTGCACTTAAAGGTAGCAAACACAACTAAGAGGACTGACATAGGCTGCTGGATACCTGGCCAATGTGCACATTACCAGAACAAGCATGGTCTATTAAGGAGCTTTGTGCTGAGTTAAAATGAAATTCTCAAGTGTTGACTATGTTTTGTATTATACATGAATAGCAGATAGTGGAAAACAAAAAGACAGATATGCCCCAAGCACACGGAGAGTCCCTATATTTTGGTGCTTGGACAATCATTTTCTTTGTCAATAGTGTTGTAATAGTCAACTATGAGACGAGGCACTCACAGAAATGTAATAGAGCACAAACTAATGTAAAGGTGTGATTTGGACTTTATCAAACAAAAATTATTTTTTCCTTGGTCCGCTTCGAATTCTTGCTTTTGCATTTTCAACATTCATGGTGACATGATCCTTGAAGGGCCAATTCTGTTTCCTCATAGGCCCTGAGGACAATATAATGTATCACTGACCAGAAGACAACAATAACTAAGATAGCAAAATGTGGCCAGAAAAATGGGAATATACAAGAAATAATGCAAGTTAGAACTCCATGTTGCTAATGTTGCAAGGAAATAACTATAAAGAATGATTATGGATGTTAAGACTGGGTAGTTGCAAAATCGTTATGTGTATAGCACTGACATAATGTTAAAGTAACGTAAATGTACTATTTAATGGCAGCAAGTGTGGCATGTGCACAATGCCATGGACAATAAGTGAAGGTCTGCAGTGAGTCACCAGGCCTTCTTTCCTGACCTGTGTCAATTTCTTTCACACAAGGACCACATGGATTTTACTTTAGTTAGCTGCCAAAGGTCTGTTGTCAAAAGCGATAAATGCCTATGTATCCAGAATACATCATTTTTAGAATAAAATCTAAATGGTGTCATCCTCCTTATGTCCATAGGATTTTTGCACCAAATTTTCAATGTAATCCTGTGAAGTTTTAAAAACTTCTCTTAAGAAGATGAGTGACACTAGGCAAGGAAATAATACAAAGTTTGTAGCTGGTAAGTAGCTAGATTGGAATTCCAGCAAAACCTGTATTTTATATGCTTTTCTCACCTGCTTTCATTTTAGTACACTGGTAAATAATTTCAGTTTTAAATGCAGTTCTAATATGGCTATTGTTCTCATGTTTTTAGTCATAATGTGACATTTGTTAAAATTTGACATCAAATTATATATAAAACCTAAAATCATGTCCTGATTCAGCTTCATGTCACCTTTTTAACTGTTCAGAAAAAAAATGGTAAATATGAAAACCTCACACAAACTTTTTTGTTTCTCAAGTAAAAATTGAGATATATTTCAAATATTTCTTTTGTCCTCTGTGGATTGTCATAAACAGTCCCGTTATTTGACTGACAGAAAATGGTACTTTATGTCCTGTTTTCTAGTGCTGGAAATTGGACTTAGGGCCTTGGGCTTGCCTGGGAGGTGCTTTGGGCCCCAGAGTTATATCCACGGTGGCACATTACATTTAGCATCAACGTCCTTCCATAAATTCTAAAATTAAGTTAATTTTTAAGTTTTCAATAATATTTAATATTTTAATCTTTTTTATTTTAAATTTTCTATATCAACTTATACTTTTTTAACATTATAAACTATATTATAAGATATTTTAAATAATTTTTGAATTAAAATTTTGGCCAATTAAAAGATCAGAAGTTATTTTGAATGCTTAGCATTTTGGGGGTAGATTAGAAGTTGTTAGATTAGACATTCTGTTATGAAAAAATAGGAGTTGTTAATTGAAAACCTACCCAACAGAGTGGAAAAGAAAAAAGTGCATACATATATATATATATATATATATATATATATATATATATTCACACACACACACACACACAAGATAACTGAGATAAATATTCTACTAATTTCTATTAGTTCATGAATAAAATGGTTTGTGCTTATATCATTTGATCAATTTTTCATTCCTTTAATTTGTAATCTGAGCAACTGCTTTGAAGAAAACACTGCACAATATATTAACCATTGTTAATCTCCTATTCCTTTGTTTGAAACTCTTTATCATTTTTATTTTTTCTCTCTTTATAATAAAAAAACTTCTTATAATCCAATGAATATTTTTGCACAGTTTCTGCCTGAGGACTAACGTATGTCAGGCACTGTACTAGCTGCTTAGATTGCTTACATGGTTACATTTTATCCTGCCCTACTGTCAAGATGCTTACATGTAAAATCTACAACAGTGCTGTTCAGTTAGGGAAAGAATGAAGTGTGTACATTTTGCCGGATGAGACATTGCCACTTCTATTTCCATGCACCTCAGATCACCTCACTATAACATTCTTTGAGAAACTCTACCAAAGATTTATAAACTGCATTCACAAATCCATTTGTGTACACTGTGGATTCCAAATCCTTTCTTGCTTTCCCCTAGTGACCTTTCCAAAGGAGCTCTTATTTGCAGAACTGTGATAACTTATGCTTTCTAACCTCCATGTCAAAAAGAAGGTGGTTCTCTGGGGTGAAAATGAAACCTCAACAGGAGAAACTTACCTTTTAATCTTCATCAGGGGTAACTCTGAAGCAACTTGTGATTTTTTACTGCCAGGCCATCCCTGTACTAATGTAGCATTTCACAAGGTTTCTGCACTAACTATCTTTGGGTCTTCTCATAAGAGCCCTATAATAGCCATAAATATTTCTCCAGAGAGCAAGATAGAATGTGAAAGGCCTATAATAGCTGTCATAAATGAATAATAAAATGTAGAAAGGACAAATCACCATGAAAATGGCAAATGAATATGATGACTTTTGTACTGTACATGAAGTAATTACTTGAGTGTTATATTTACACAGCTTTCTGTGGTGTCTGCAAAATTTAGAGAAGACTGCATGTACCATAAAACTGGTAGAATGGAAAGAGATGGTTAAGCACTACGAATCTTAGAAAGTTTTTGTGTGTGTCTTTCAGAATTAAATCAAGTGCGACCATCTGACCACACTGACTTCTAAAGTTTGTCTATTTTTTTCATTGAGAAATGTATTTGTTTTGTGTAATATTTAGATTTATTTGGCAAGGTTCAGCAATTTGTATTGATGACGTGGGAGAAAATAAGGATCCTTAACTCTTCCCTGTTTTGTGGGTGCATGCACTGGAAACTGACAGGGGAGATACTCACTGTATTGGATCACTAATTTGGGGCAGGGACTCCCCAGCAGCTGAGTATGTCTTTTCCTCTTGTGTTCTAGCCAGAGCTGGTGGTCCAGGGCACCCTCACTCCTTGGAGACTGTGTTGTGCAAATGCTCCTCTACTCTTCTGCTGTGGCATATTCCCTGTCATACTAGGAAATAAACTCGCAAAGGGTCACCAAGGGCAGTGCTGGCCTAAACATCAATGTTGGAACATTGTCACTGTTAACAGAAGACAACTTGCCCCTCAGTGTTGTCCAAGATGCCCTTCAAGGGGGCCTTATAATGCCTGCTTTTCTTGGACATAACATTTAGTAATCTTCTCCAGGTCATTGATCAACATCTCATTCTGAGCATCCAAACTTGGCTTCTCATCATCAAAAAGTAACAATATGACAAATAGCAAAGTTTTTACACTATCATCAGAATTCTTCCACTAGATTAAAAGGAAATTGAGCAGGTAAGATGAAAGCATTATTTATGTGGGAGTGGTAGATAGAGTACATGTGTAAAGAAAAGTATAAAAATGAGTAATTGCTACATGACTCTCAATTGCAAAAGTGTGAAGCAGAGCAATGCATGCAACATTGTGTTGTACTTTACAGGGAAAATTCTCATGGAAAAGCAGACATATGCTCTGTCCAGAAGTTGGGAATATTTTCTGACTAAAAGATCTTTCACCTTGTGTGCATATCTTTGTGTATTCATATTTATGTATGAACAGATTTGCCAAAAATATTCCGTAGAGCCTCGAGAGGAATCACTAACAGGGGAAAGATGCCTTTTAAAGTATTAGAATGACATGAACAAAAATGAAACTGCAAGGGAAACACTTCAAAGAATCAATAACTGGGACCTCATCCGACTGAAAAGTTTTTGTACATCTAAAGAAATCACCAGCAAAGTAAAAAGAAAACCCACAAATTGGGAAAAAATTCTAGTTGGCTGTCCCTCAGACAAAGGACTGCTATCTAGAAAGAACATACAAAGAATTAAAAAACATGTACCTGTCCAAATTCAAAGACCCAATCCAGAAATGGGCAGATGAGATGAATACACACTTCTCAGATAAAGAAATACAAATGGCAAATAAATATATGAGAAAATGTTCCACATCCTTAGTCATCCGAGAAATGCAAATAAAAACAACATTGAGATTTCATCTCACCCCAGTAAGGCTGGCCAGTATGAAAAAGTCATCCAATAACAGATGCGGGCGAAGCTGTGGAGAAATAGGGACTCTATTACACTGCTGGTGGGAATGCAGACTGGTGCAACCACTGTGGAGAGCAGTTTGGAGATTTCTCAGCAAACTAGGTCTAGAGGTTCCATTCAAACCAGCTATTCCCCTTCTGAGTATTTTCCCAGAAGATCTGAAAACATCATATCACCCTGATATATGTGCACCCATGTTTATAGCAGCACAATTTGTAATAGCTAAAATGTGGAAGCAACCCAAGTGTCCATCCACAGAAGACTGGATTAAAAAATTGTGGCATTTTTATATAATGGAATATTATTCAGCTATAAAATGAGACAGTTTTGGGGACTTTATAGGCAAGTGGTCAAAACTGGAGTCCATACTCATAAGTGAAATAAATCAGCGGTACATGTGTAGGCAACGTATTGTATCGCTGGTGTAAGAACCTGAGGGTGGGAATATAAACTAAGAGACATGATGGAAATCTGTTCAAATCAAAGAACAGATGGGATGAGGGAAAGGAGAAAAGAAAGAGGCAAAAATGTATGTACATATATATGTAGATACATATGTGCAGGAGGGCTAACATGGTTCTACTATTGTATTATATCACTTAATGCTAAGGAATAGTTGATGACAGGTTATTCGATCAATCTTGTATGTCTGTATGTGTTATCCTGAGCACACACTTTGAAGATATCAATTTGCACAGCAGCAACTACTGTTGGTTTTCTGATGCTTTGTCTATAATTCAATTCTGATCTTACTGTTATTGTACTACTTTGTGCCTCTTTGTTAATGCTTCCCTGTTTCTTTCTTTTTTTTTTTCCTGTTGTTGAGATGATTAATTGTTTGACCAATTTCGCATGTCTGTATTTGTGTTCATGAATATACACTTCAAAGATATCAATAGGTAAAGCAACAACCATTGTTGAGTCCATGTCACATTGTCTGTAAATCAGTTTTGATTGTACTATTTCTTATGCTACTTTGTGTCTGTTTGTTAATATGTTTTTGTGCTTTTACTTTTAAAATAAAGAAAGAAAGAAAGAAAGTATCAGAATGAAAGTGATCTATCATTCCTTATCCCATGATATGCTGAAGTCATAGAAGCCTTTCTGCACTGAAAAGATTTATGTATGGGAATGTCTCCTTTTTAAATGAACGAATGAGCCTGAAGTAACCCATGGGGAAACACCTGATCAGCAATTAGTTCTCTTAGCTTCCCAGATTTCTTCCTATATTAATAATACTAATACCAAAAAATAGATCTTATAGAAAATTACTCTAGAACCCATGGGCTCTAAAGTACAGTTCTTCAAGGCAATTCTGTTAGACACAATGTCTTGCGATGACAAGAACTATCTTTGACTTACTCTTGCGTTTCTTCTTGCTTACCCGTCTTCATTACCATTTCTGAGTAGTTTTTCCTCCTGTAGCAGGGTCTCTTTTATCTAAATCCTTGTAAGAACCATCTCATTTCCAGTTTATGCCACCATACAAATAAGAATAACATTCACAATCTACAAATTTCAGCCAAGTTGCTCTTCTCAAACCATCCCTCAGCTTCGGAAAAATCATTTTATCCTAATAAATATGTCACCATAGTCAAAATTCTTTCATCCCCTGATCTGATCATAAATTGCTGTGCCTCCACATTTATCACATATCCCCAATCCTCAAAGTCCAACTCAAATTGTCCATCATCCACAAACCCTTAGTTTCCTAGAGTTTCTGGAAGCCACTCCTGTAAGGGTTGCTTGAACTGTTTATCAACCTTACCACTGACTGTCTCACACTGGATATATATGTAATAACTTTTATCCAGAAGTACATGGGTGAATTCTGTAGTTTGGTGTCATAGTAAGACTGTCTGTTTTGCACAAAGTTAATTGGATTGAACGGGTTTTTCATTTTACTTATTTTCTATTTTATTTTATAAAAAGAACCAGGTACCTCTGATTTTTACAGAACAGAAACATTAAGATGTGATAATACATATTAGATTTTCCCTTCTAGTTCAAGGCTATTCTGATGTTGACATAATGGATTCTCTCAATTGGCTAACTCTTTAAATTTGAAAACTTGTTATACAGGCCTCTATTGATTTTGTTCCTGTTGATGTATCTGACACTGTATACAGAGCATTTATTTCTGGGATTCTCATGAATGAAGCAAACTACTTAGCCTCTTAATAAAGGCCTCATCCTTTACACAATAAGCATAAAACCTCCTGCCCATCCTACTACAAAAGGCTGAGACAAACAAATGACAAGCCGGTGTCAAATTAATTTGCATAATGTATACAAAAGTGAGATATTTTTCATATATTGGTGCTTGTGTGCAGATTCCTTAGCGTGCCCTGATGCTGATGAATTGATTTACCAATCAGTTCTTTTGTTATACGGTACTTTTAAGGACAAACTACTGATACTACTTTTTGCTTGCTATCTTCTGCCAATTTATTTTTCAAGATGTGTTGCATGCATCTAGGATACAAGGATTTGCTTTTAATGTATTGGTCTGTTACAGTAAAATAGGACTGATTTTGACAATTACAATTTTGTTCACTAAATTAGTACATGTAGGTGCCTTTCATATGCAAAGAGAGCAAATGCAGGATACTATGCTATTTTTAATGGCCCCTTTTTCCCTTCTGTAGCATTGCTGTAACGTCTAAAAAACAGATAAAATCATTTTATCATGTTTTACAATTAAATATTATCACTAAAGCCTAGATTTTGCATTTGTATACACTACAAAACTTCCAGACTTGTAACGAAGATTGTTTGGGACAGCAAGTTTGTGAAATATATTATGACAATTATTGGTGACCAGATTTATTAATGTTTCTTCAAAACTGAGTATATTATTATTTATGCCTAATTTACCATCCTTCCCAAGTCAGTATTTAACGAATTCTGTATTATGTAAATAATTGTATGTAGAGATTCTTTCCCTTAATATGTTTTTACATGTCCAACTCTGGATGATGCTGCATAGAGCTACACTGTAACATTAAATTTAAATGAATGTTTATTATTAAAATTCCACTTATAAAATCTCACTCTTTAAAAAAAAGTTTTATTTAGACTATAGTATAAGTATTACATTATAACTACCTGAACAATAAATGTAATTGTCCACAATAGCTAGTAAATTTCCTGAGATCAGGAACTCTAGCTGATTTATTTCTGTTTTGTCAAAGCCCAGTGTGTATTCTAGTCAGGCTGTTAGCATATAATAAATATTCTTTAAAAAAATAATTATTTGCTTGCTTGTAGGTAAATGTGAATAGTATTTACTTCATTAAAATGCAAATGTTCTAGAAAATAAATTATTAAAGTTGAAGTTGGCTGTTAAACCTATGTCAGATTCAACCTTTTCTTTCTCCAGAATGTCTCTCAGTTAATCAAACCAAACAAGAATATCTGTTTTGATCCTTTCTAATATTAGTTGCCATGACAATGTGAATCGTGATGCCATGGCAGAGGCTAAGTGTAGATGACAATTCAGTTTAATTTACTGAGACCATTTCCAGCATCTCTTCATTCCCTTTTGCATAACAGAGTTGAAGATGACACATTTAAGCAAAGATTAGTTGATGCCTGGGGGTGAATATCCACAGATACTAGGCTTGCAGTAATAATACACTTGACAGTACTTGGCAATTTATGGATTTCAAAGTATCAGCATTTTACTCATTGTTCTGACAAGAATTGACTTTGGCGAAAACTATTGTGTAGATAAAGTCTGTCATCCATTACCATTCGTGGCACATTACCACATTATGAACACCGCAGTCTTTGTCCTTCAGTCTGGATGAACCTCCATGACATGAAATGAATCGTTTTCTCATTACTGCTGTCTAAAACAACCAGTGTACTACACAGCATTTTACCATACATTAGAATGGCTTTAAACATGAGTTTACACTGCCAATTTAAACTAAAAGAGAATCTTAATGTGAATAAAATTCTTGATGTCAGAATTTTTGGCATCAGTAAAACGGTAATGGAAGATCACTGAGGAGTGTAAGAGGCTTGATCACACTAAAGTTATACATGCACCTCATGTTAGAAAAATCGATTCCGATGGTAACTATTCCAGTCCTGTAAGACCTACCTACTCCCCGAAAACAGGCATCAATCCCTTCATGTGTGGTACCTCCAGGACCTTCTGATCACTACTAAGCCCCAGTCTTAAAAATTGTAACCCCACTCAGCATTGTTGCACTGGGGATGAGGGTTCCAGCACACAACTCTTTGGGGATCAAACTATATCCAAACTGAAACAGATATGCAAACACAAATTATCCATATCTATATCTCACATTTAGTACATTTTGAAAGTGGGACTATTAATACCTAATATTCATAATACTAAATTAACTTTCCCTTCCAGGTTGTTTTAAAATTCTAAGGACCTTGCAGATCAATTAATATTTTTTTCAGAATTTCAGGTATTGTCTTAATATTTCGTGAAATGTAATTACAATAGGTATATTTGTTCTCTAAGACAGTGAGTCATGGAGTTTTATGAATTGTAATCAAGCATCAGGGTTAGATCTTTCTCACTCAATATAGTTTAAGAAGGCAGCATAACAGAAATATTACCATTACTGTTATGACTGCTAAATTTGCATGTTGATTACAATAACAAGTATATTTCATTAATTCTGAAATAAATAGTACTTGGTAACTTTTCACTCATCTTTCTGAATTTGCTTAGAAATTTAGCATTATTTTGGTAAAACCTTAGTGAATTGTATATAAATTTAGTATTAGTTTGATAAAACATTGGCCTACACCTACTGGCAATATATCTCTCGAAAATAGTTCCTATAGACAAGAACAAAGGGATTCTGCAATCAAGGAAGAGGATCTACTACACAGGACACAATAGTTAGTAATGCTAATCTGGGTCAGATTCAGTAAGTACTCACTAACTCATATAAATAAGTTTGACTTTACCTCGTTTTCAGTCACAATGGCATGATGGGAGAACATAAAAACTACATCAAAATGGTATCAAGAATCCTTAGAATAGAAAAAGGTTTAGACAGTTTAAAAATTCATCAATATTATATTTCCTAAAAAATTTTAAGGAACATACACAAATTAAAATTATATTTACACACTGCAAGGCTGTAAATACCACAAATCTCCCTCAGTACTATATAACTATTGTAATTCTATTGAAAATTTAAATATATTAAATATTTATCAGAGACATGTCAAAATTTCAAAATTGAATAAACTTTATGTTTATTGAAAATAAAAGGACAACCCAAAAAATTAGATGTAAGATTTTGAAAACGCAAACTAAAAAATATTACTTTAGTTATGGCTGAATTATTTTAAGCGGGAACTCTACCTACTTGAACTGAGAAACTCATCTGTAAAAAGAAAATAAAACCTGGAAGTATTTATGTGGAGAAAAATTGCAGAACTATTAAACACGATTACTGAGCCCAATGCTTGGAGAAAAGTGGTTTCAAAAGAAAGATTAATCCGTGGTTGACAGAGCAACAATTACTTTTCAAGATTCATAAAATAATACATTTTATAAAGACAATATGCTTAAAAGAATTACACAAACAGGACCGGAGTAATCAGTGGGAAATGATAAAAATTTTCCAATGAACAGAAAGTGAGTGAGACGTTGGGAGATGACCGAAGGCTGAGGGAGACGGAAGGAGCCCTGCAGACAGCGCTGCTGCTGCCAGAGAGGAGCTCACTGCGCGGGGAACTCTGGGAAAGGGCAGGGTCAGAGCCCGCGGGGACGGCGGGGACAGAACGGCGGCAGAGAACAGAACAGAAATGCTTGAGGTCCACACGTAAGGAGGTGAAATGTCTTTGTTCTTCCCACCACACTGACTGCGAGAATTTCGTGGAGCCAGTTCTCACTGGGCCAGTGGGAGGGCACATTTTCTCTTTTAAAGAATTTTAATAAGCGAAATTTAATTTGGTCAATTGCTTTGGTATAGGTAATTAGTGGAACCCTTCTCATTTCTGCACTAAGGATTTTCTTCAGTGAACGACTTTCAGATCTCCTCTCTTTTTAAAGAGTAACACTGGAGAAAATAAAGCGCAAGTTTAAAAGTCTTTCTGACACAGATCCTGACCTTTTCCTTCTTTGACAAATCAAAAATACAAGTTTGATTATATTTGCTAACAAAGTTTTAGATTCCCAAATTTTCTATGTTCAAGAACTTTAGACAAGGATTTAATCTGTTTACAAAGTACTCAATACATATTTCCTAAAAAGCCTTTAAAGAACATACACAAATTACAATTCTCTTTACACACTGCATTGCTGTCAATAGCACAAATGTCCCTCAGCATTATAGAATTGTTATAGTAACTTCTATTGAAATTTTAAACATAGCAACTAAATATTTCCCTGAGATGCTTCAATACAATGTACTTTTGTAGCATTTGAAATCACATAGAACAGAGTTTTCGAGGTGCTAATTGATACAGGGTTCATTTTGTGTGCAATGAAAATATTTATTTTTCTTTTAAAAATAAAAGAAAACAGACAGCCATGTACAAAATAGCATAAGAACAATACAAACAGTACAGAATTACAGACAAAGTGGTGGGAAATTAACAATGGTTGTTGTATTATATATTGATATCTTTAAAGTGCTTTCTGAGGAAAACAGAGATATGCAATGATCATCAAACCAGTAATCATTAACCGTTCCCTTCAGTAAAGCAATAGAAGACAGCAGCACACCTGTTACTTACCCTGTATATACACACATTTGAAACTATTTTAAAACCTGGTAGCTGCACGTACTTGTGAACATTTCCGAAACCACATAACTATATACTTTAAAATGTTTACATCTGGGGACATGTGCATCGAATCTCAAAGAAAGGAACGTTTGAAAAATAATTTTTCTTTATCTTGCTCTTTTTAAGAACATAATCTTATTCCACAATACTTTTTTTCAGCTACGGATTATTTCATTAGTCTAAGGTTACTGTTTTAAAAATGAATTCGTGTTTATTAGTACATGTTTGCCATACATAATAATCAGAGTTTGCTCAAATCAGATCCTGTGAATTATCATGGGGAATTGGTACCTGTACATGATATAATAAGCAGCATAATCTTTCCCATCTGCCTCCTCTCCACTAAATCCCTTTTCTTCTCCATTTACAAAGAGGAAGCAAGGTGAGAAGAGAATAGGTCATGGGTAAAATTATTGGATTTGAATAAGTTGAATTCACATATAATTTCATGACATTCATTTGCATCATCTCTGTGGATAGAAATACAAAAATGCATTCTATAAGAATATTTGCATACGAGTTCTCAATTTTGTCAGAAAATATCCCGTAATTTCTATCAAGTTACTTTGAACTGATTTTTTGAAACGCAGTGACACAGAAGCCTACATGCAAGGCAGCTTGAATTGTGATAGGTGTGTAAAATATAACACATTTGAAGATGGTATGAAATGAAGTGATCTATAAAATACCTTCTTGATAATGTTTATTTAATATGTGAGAATAATATTTTATGTATTCTATTATAAACCATTTTACATTGAATTCATCCTTTCTTAACTGTTGCAGCCAGAAATTATAAATTATGATGTGACCAATGTAATTTTACTGATCATGGCTGGTTAGGAGGCCATTTTTCCACACAATTATTTTTGCAACACGAGATGTCTGAGCATCATTCTTAAACAAGTTATAAAATAAATTTTAAAATAAATTTTTAAAATAATGAACGTAAGCATTCCAATCATTTTTTGGCATGAACAAATACATTTACCTATAAGAAAAAGAATGGTCATGTATTAAAGTAAAATTATGGAGCCAGGCATGGTTATACACCACTTTAATCCCCGCATTTGGGAGGCTGAGGCAGGAGGATCACTGGAAGTTTGGGGCCAGCCTGGACTACACAGTGAATTCTGGGCCAGCCTGAACTACACAGCATGACCCTGCTTCAATAAAATAAATTTATGGACAGTTACTCAGTTGCCAGTCATTTCCTCCATCTCATTTATTTCATTATGAACTTTAAATAAGTAAGATTTCTACTATGTTGGTTTATTACTTTATGATTAAAATATGAAGGTTTTATACATTTGACAAACTTCTGATTAGTAAAAAGTACAGTCTTGATTATTTTTAAGAAATATGTTGAATTGTTTTGTTGAATGTTTATCCACCCTACCATCACCCAGGGAATCTATTTTCTACCAGGTTTGACCACTAGGAGCTCTGGCCCTTTGGCTTCTGATTTGCTTTTGCCAGTAAGAGACACTGGTAGATCCCAGGCAGAAGGACTCAGCATTTATTCCCTATTTCTCCCAGTGCAACCTTGACTTGACCTCAGTTATATTTCTCTGCAAAGACCACAGCTGCTGAAAAGCAACCATTGTTTTTTACTTACAGTCTGGTACAGATTGTGGCTGCCAAAGCCTTCTCTTCCGTATTAGCACTTCATCATTCCTTGCTCCCTTAACCTTGACTGCACCTTTGTAAATTGTCACTGCATTAAATCCTCTTCGGTCACACACTGGAACGCACCATCTGTTTCCTGCCAAAGCTTGACTGACAAAGAGAGCATCCTGTGTGTGCTACATCCACTCCTTCTCCCGTGGACTCCACTTTGGTGTCAGTGCATTGAGGGACGACTCTCTGAGGGATTCACACTGTAGCGTGTAAGAGTTTAGACTTTTGCACTTACAAGTTTTTAAAATGCCCCTCAGAATCTTTATGTCCATTTATCTAGATCCCTATTACAGTTTGCAATTTGAAAAACTGAATAAGAAGCAAAGATTTTCTTTTTTAAAGCCTTGTTTTCTTGAAGGGGCTCTATCTGGCTGGCCAAGTAGATTTTCCATGTTGATTGCTACCTGCTTTAGAAGATCATCATGATCTCTCAGACAAGTGCTTATTAAGGGTTTTGATCTTGTAGTCATAATAGAGTCCTCAGAATAGTATATTTGATCACATCTTAACATCTAAAATATTTTATCCAGTGTTTCAGTATAGATATGTCTTGGTTAATTTCCTCTCATTGCTGAGACAAGATACCCAAAGCCCAAAATAAGAAAGTTAAGGTTTATTTAGCTTACAGTTTGTGGAGGTCTCAGTCCATACTTCGCTGGTTCTAAGGCAGAGTGTGGCACATGGCAGAGGGCAAACTGTTCATGGCGGCAGAGCACAGCAAAACAACCAGAGCAAAAGGGAGGAACGACAGCAAGCAGCCTCTTTTTCTCCCTTACACTGTAAACAGCCTACCCTCACCCAGGGGACGTGTAGCTCTCATTTAGTCTCCATGCCCTCCACTTCCACAGGCTCAGGATGTGTACAAAGTAAGCACCCTGGCTTCCTGCTGAGTCAGTCAGCCAAACCTCTAGACTCCCCAAGTTGACACAATGTATCACCCATAACAGATAGTAGGAAAGACACTTCTATGTGTTATAAACAGGTATTTTAAAGTATTGCACTCACATTACTGAATCATAAGCTCAGTCACAAGGGCATACTGTGGGAATTCACGGTCCTCATTGTGCAATTTAAATTTTGATGGAAAGGTTACAAATAAATGATCTTTACGTTATTTTTTCTCTTTTCTTTTTACTAATATTGCCATTTGCAACAAATTACATCTTAATGCAGTATATTTATTTTGAAATTACTTTATTGTTACTGATTGATAACGTCACAGAATTGATATGCGTATATGCATGTATATACATTTGTACAAAATTAACACTGAAAAATTATTTACTTCTATATGTTAAATAATTGTTTTCTTTTGGTTTGTGCTTCAGGTTGATTTTAAACTGACAAAAATATACTAAAAGTATTAGTAAATTATTATTAAATATAAAAGTAATACTTTGAATTATATATCCATTCCTGAATGAAATTGCTGGGACACTTTGGTCTCTACCTTTTTATGTTTTGTTTATTTATAGGTGACTACTACCTGTTGCTATGTGAAATAATTTAGCCTCAATTTTATGTCATTCTTCCTGTGCTATTTGCTTCCACAGATTTAAATATTAAATAACACATAAATTATTAATATGAATAAGAGTTCTGTTATATCAGTGCCACTAAGGATTTTTTTCTCTTAAGTGTCAGAACCTCCACGAAGCCAGGATAGAGAGATAAAAGGTGCCAGGTACCGGCTTATCCATTTAAGCAACAAGTTGAAAAAAAAATGTTAGCATTTATCCACTGCAATGGTCTAAAAAAGTCTAAATCCTGAGAGAGCATCAGCTCCATTTTCTCCAATGGAAAGGAAAACCAGGACAAGACAGAGGAGATTGGTACAGACTATAGAGAACTCTACTCTTGAGGAGACCCTGAACCACAGACAGGCAGCTCTGCAGATTCTGGGAGGTAGGCTCTCAGGAGCTATAGAAAAGGCCTTGGAGTGAAAACCTTCTGGCTCTGAGTCAGGGTGGAAAACAGATGTCTCTAAGATCTGTCCCTACTTTCTCCTGTAGAGAGACCAGAGCGGAAGTGTCTGAGGACCTCTGCGCAAGGCTAGAATGACGGAGGAATGGAAACAGAGGAGAGGAAAGCAGCTATGTAAAGAGTGGGAGCACCCAGAGAGGCCGCCTTCTTTGCGACTCTGGCAGGGACTGCAGTGCCCTGACCAGCAAGCAATCTGGTAAGGCCTTGAAGTCTGTCTGGTAATGGCTTTGCACTTCTGGCATGGAAAATCACAGATTTTTTCAAAACTAGGATCTAGACATCTTACTAAGTTATAAGCTAAATATCAGGAAAAGATCTTTAATCAAAATTTATTTTAATGATAGTTTAACTGAAAACTGGATCAAGTCACATTTTAATTGTGTTTAAAACAAATTTCTACCTTTGGTTATACAACATGTGTCATAGCAATCTGGAAAAAGTATTCATTGCTCAGTTTTTAGAAACACTCATGAACAATGTTTTGATATGTCCATGTGTCAGCTGGTTAAGAATTTTGCTCATGGAAATAGTAGCTGACACTACTGTCTGTGAATTAGGATGAGTGGAATAAATGTAGCTTCTTCATAAAATAACGGAATTGTGATTGTGAAAATCTGTTAATAAAGAAGAATAAAATCTCAGCTACTTACCTTTAGAATAAGATATATTTTTAAAAAGTATGCACATATATATATACAGCTTCAGAACACAGAAGTCAGTTTTGTTGGATAATGTGTGGCTTTTGTGTACTTCCAAACGGTGTGAGCCCAGTCAAAATAGAGCCTGATGATCCCACAGAGTTAAGTGAAAGAATCAAAGAAGTCCTGGCAATCACCTTGAGAATCTAAAGTTTTTATGCTATACCCACTGCTTTGTGTATAGGTTTCAAAATCTGCCATAAGGATAATTTTTAGTCATATAAATCTTCTAAATATAACACAGTCTACAGATAATTAATGAGGCCTTTTTTCTATACTCATTTTCTTAGGAATTACTGGACCCTAAAAATGTGAATGTACCTCAGAGAAGTAAAGAGGGACAGTTACAAGGAGTGTTTGTAGGAGATCAAGTGAGTGATAAATCCAGTCTGGAGTGAGAAAATGCGATAATAAATTTCATTGAGGAAGCTGTGAAGAAATGATCTGGAAAAATGATTTCATTAGTCTCCTGAAAGCAAATCGAATGATGTCATCACTCATTCACAAAAGTCTGACTTCAGAGGAAAACAGTAAAAAAATAGGAAATTTCCTCAAAATAGGAAATTTCTGAAACAAAAAGTAAAAGTATAGATCCTCAGGGAAATGGCATTAATGTTGAAAACTGTTTAACATTTTGCAGTTGAATATTTCAGTATTGAACAATTGATTGTAGTTGATCAAAAATGTGCTTCAAATATATGCAGTTAAAAATCATATAAATATGAATGTGAAAGAACCAAATAAACATATATTCTTTGCATAGATTTCTTTCAAAAATCAAAAAGAAATAAATGACTGCACTCATTAGAAAAATTACCAAATAGAAAGCACTTATAGAAGAGAAAGCTGAAATAATACTGGCAATCAGGAATATATACATTAAGCAATAAAAATACTTTAAAGACACTAATGTCTGAGAATGTCAGCTGTTCACAAGAATGTAAAACCCAGGTAAATCAGTAGTCAACATCTTAGCTCACTTTCTGCTACTATAATCAAATACTACAGAACAAGTAATTTGTAAACAGTAGAAGTTTTTGTGGCTCACAGTTCTGGTAGTTGGGAAGTACAAGAGCATAATGGCGGCATTTGTTGAGGGCCTCTGCAATGAGTCACAACATAGAAACATCTGTCTGTCTAGCTGTCTGTCTATCTATAGTCTATCAAGCTGTCTACTATGTATGTATCTATCACCTATCATGTCCCCCAGAACTCAGTAAGCCTCCAACACAGCACTTCATTATTCTCTATAAAAGCAGAGAAAAAGAAAGAAGTTTAATATCCATCAACTTTGGTTAAACACCCACTGATATCAGAATGGAAAATTAATTGTAAGTTCATGGAATAATGTATTACTACATAGCTATAGAAATGAATACTCTGAACAGGATGCAGCACATAAAGATTTTCTAACAATATAATACAACTATAAAAACCAACTGATAAATGATACAACATAACAAATAGGTTCACTACCTGAAAATTCTTCATGACATTTGCTACTATATACTTCTGTAGACATATGCATATGTACATACAAAATATAGGTAATAAAACAGAATTTCAGAATAAATAGCTCAGATTATTTTCAGAGGACAGTGAAAGAGTTGGAAGCAAGTAAATGAAATTCAAAATTTATCTCCCCTGTATATTTTACTTTTTAAGCTGGCCAGTGGAAACTTACATTTGTATCATTATACAATTTAAAAAGAAAAGTGTCCAAGGGACCCTTCTTTGAGAAGAAAGCAGACTGCAGAAGGTATCAAAAATCACTTGGACTGCAAAATAACATGAGGACATGGTAACAAACAGAGTGAGGGATGAAATTGCCCCACGGTCATTCGTTAATGGTAGAATAAAACTAACACCCAGAAAAGGCCACATTTGAATAGGAAGCTAAAGATTTCAAGAAAATTGGACTAGCTTCCTAGAGACGTGAATTTTCTGTTCTCAATTACTGTCTATGTAAACTTTCAAAACTGTGAATTTTTGTAACAACTCGCTCAGCTATTTAAAAATGCCAGCTTGAGAACACGTTATAGAAAACTAGTCAGACGAATCCCTTTTTTTGTATAAAAAAAAAGAAGTAAAGGGAAAATTAGTCATAGGTCATTTTTCTTTATTTTTTTCCCATAGCTCGTTTTTCAATCATTTCCATGATACAAAGTAGTGAGGAACATCCAAATTACTGTATAAATTTTTTGGCAGCTATTTCTGTTACATATATAGCATTTAATGCAAATCTTATCAAGCTTAACAAAGGAAGGGCTTATAGGTAACCAAACAATAAGCAGAAGGGAAAAGGTGAATAGGAGATTAGGGGCACAGATATCTAATAAACAGTAAAGAATCCAAAGATCTATTATAGTAGATGAAAAAATTGAGAGTTTAAATATATGCCTTGCACTAACTGTTCCTTTCAATAAATCAATAGACATCGGCAATACATTTAT
Organism: Dinomys branickii; assembly: GCA_004027595.1. Classification (NCBI taxonomy): domain Eukaryota; kingdom Metazoa; phylum Chordata; class Mammalia; order Rodentia; family Dinomyidae; genus Dinomys; species Dinomys branickii. The sequence continues at coordinate 59,534 of PVLD010004515.1, read as the reverse complement.
CCCAGCCATCCTTCTATATACATATTTTTCTTCTTACTTTAAACAGAAAAAGCAAAAGCAAAATAACAAAAACAAAGACATGAGCAAAATAACATAAAAACAATAAAAATGATACAAAATTTCAAAAGAAAGTGATAGGAAGGAAATTAACGATATTTTTATATTAGACATTGATATGTTCATCCTTCCAAGAAATAAATGTTCTTTATTTTCATACAAGATATACTTAGCTATTGAGACAATAGTCTGTCAAGGAACTTACCATAGAGTTATGACTACAGGTAATGTTTAAGTATTACCTCAACTTTTATAGTGAGTCAGACCGATTCCTGAAGTTACCTCAGAGCCAGCAGCAATCATTCAAGGGCTCTGGCAAGAAGCTGTAAACAAAATTTGAATTTCTATTTCAGTACTGAACAACTTTAAGGCTGTGCTCCTCTGTGTCAACTGAACAATACCCATAGCCAATCTATTGGAGATTTGAGGGATGAAGTTGTAAGAGTATTTATTACTAGCTACTCCAGGAAGAAAGCCAAATAGCCATTTATTTCTAAAATCATTCAAATAAGGAATTTAAGTTTGTTATTTAAAACATTCGTTTATATAACAGGCCTAAAATTGAGACTCTTTGATATGACATCATTAATCAACCTTCTGACCCATTTCCATGCTAACTGAAGCCAGGCCCGCAGCCACATCTTACTCTTGGTCATTATTTCCTGGAGTTGATTTTCTTCCTTGCCTCTTTATTCATCTCTGTTGATGTTTTCTCTCCTTCTTAGTCCTACAGTCTCATATTACCAATTCCAGAATATTCTGCAGCAAGATGTCAAACCCCACTCATGTGTCCCAAGCTTCTCTACTTCTAAGGTATGTTTTTAGGTACATTTTCATATCTTTAAAAAGTTAAACCCACAATTTTTGATCAATCTGCTTTTCTCTTCTTTTAGGTAAACCATAGATTTTGTGACCCAGCAAAATCAATGCTTTGTAAAAAATATTTGACTCTTATTCCTCTCACCTTCTAACAAATGCTGTTAGCAGAATATCTACACATAAACCCTCCCTAAAGTATACTGAGAAGCAAATGCAGTAGTTATGTGAGAGGGAAGGACCCTCCCAGCCAGTACACTTCAGTTTCTTAGTTGTCCAGGTAAGGTTCTGGTTCCAGTTCTGGCTTCTCTTGTCTCTCAAAAATGGCTGGCTGCTGTGATCATATTGTGTAAACCAATCCCCGACTGAGAAGTCATCCTGTCTCTGTACTTCTGGTTGCTTATCACAGATAAACCCTGGCCCACAAAAGATAAGATCCTGATATTCTGAAAATAATCCTGATCATTGCCTGCCCATGTAAATAAATCTGCTGGAAACAGTGGGTGTGGTTTTCATGTTTCTGCTTGCCCTTGCAGTCACAGACAAAAGTCATGCAACCAGGTAAACTGACTTAGAGTGAATGTGTATTACCGAATTGTAAAGGAATGTAAGGTATCAGACTTTCTCTGGCAATCCAGAAATGCTTCTGTGGAAAGTTTCGTTTTTACCCTAAAACCATAATTTCACATATTTTCCTTTCTCCTCAACCACTTTAAGATTCCACAACCACTCAACTCTGCTTAACCATGTCCTGATGATTAACTTGCTTCCATGTTATAGACCATTTAGGAACTACCAGTGAGAAATTCATTGAATTTTATGTAACTTATTATCTACTTGGACATGCACCCATGTTGTTCAACTTCCCTTATGCTACATCACAGTGCACCCCTCCTTCTGGCTCCATACCATTTACCCTGCGTCCCGTTCCCTTTAACTACCCTCAGACGTTTTATGTATCGATCACTCATTCTTCTCCTCTAAGTCATCATACTCACTCTTTCTTATAGGAAACTCATATCAGAAAAAAAAAAATTGGCCTTGCAGTCTCATTTTCTAAAAGTTCCTGTCCCACATAATTCTTCTCAGTTACACTCAGTTTTGTGTTTACCTATATAAAAAAACTTTTAGAAAGAACAAGCTGCCAGGTCCCACTTTCTCCTCTCCTATATACACTACTGTGCCTTACAATTTTCTTTCTTCATTACAAGAAAATGACTCTTGCCAGGATCTTTAACAATGCTCACACACCAAGTCTCCATGACCACTTTGTGTTCCCTCAAGTTCTCTGCAGCCTCTGTCACAGCTGAGTGTACCTCTTCTCCTGAAAGCCATCTTCTCTTTTGCTTCAGTAACATTGATCCTGTCTTGGTTTTTCTAATAACCTTTCCAGTAACCTTCCTAACAGCTTCATATTGGAATCTCCAAGTGTCATTCTTTGGTCCTTTCCACTTTTTTCTCTTTATCCTTTATCCTACAGCTATGAATGATCCTGAAATTTCTTACTGTAATAAAGGCCAAATTTCTGCTTAACCATTTTATATGTAAATCTCAAAGGAATCATGTCCAAAATAGACATGATAACTTCTTATCAACAGAAACCTGAATGTGTTCTCTTATCTCAGTAAATGATTGATCAATCACACAGTTTCAGAAGTGCAAATCTATAGGGACTGTAGACATTCTACTCCTGTATCCCTTTCTGTCTGCAATACCAGAAAGTGTTCATGTCATCATCAAAATAAATGTGTTTTTTGCCTTCTGATCCTCTTTTCCAGGACTACAGCTGTATTTCAGGTCACATCTTGGAGGTAGTTGTGCCTTAATCTCTTTTTAGTCATCTGATTTCTATTGTCCTACACACTCTCAACTGGCAGCAATCTATGTAACACAATGCTGGCTGGGTCATCTCATTTTTATCAGTTATAAATTAGACCTGTCTTAGCTCATGAATGTCTATTCACCTCTCAGGGAACTTTAAATACCGTATCTTTCATGCAGCCCTTGCATAGTATTTGAATGGTGAAATACCATATTAGACTTTCTTCTAACAGTGGTGTCGTTGGGAGGTGGTGAAAGCTTTAGGACTTGGGACTTTGTGGGAGCTCTTTTGGTTATTTGGGATGTGCCCTTGAAGGAACTTGCAGGACTTGGACATTTCTTCTTCTTTTCATTTGCTTGTTCATCATAAGGTGAGTGCCTTACACCACATGTGGGCTACACAAGCGCCATTCAGCACCACCACCAAAGGCACAAAGTCAGGGGTCCACTCAGCCTTAGACTTGACTCTCCAATATCATGAGCCTTAAATAAAACTTTCCTTTATAAGTTAATTATCTGTTATTTCATTATAGTAACATGAAGCTGCCTAATACAGTGTATTTTCAAGCATATTTCAAACCATTTTTACTCTGGTTCTCTTTGTTCCAATACCACTGAGCCTTCTGTATCTTTTTTTATTATGCCAAATACTTTCTCATCCCAGAAAAGACAACTTGTTCTAAAACTCCTTATTTGAATCCTTTACAGAGTTACCTTTCCTTAAAGATAAAACCTCAGATTAAATGGCATATTCTTTCCTTCCTGTTTAATCATCTGCCCATCAATTTGCCTGTATAACTGCATTTCCCTGATGAATTTGGAGAATCCATTTATAAATGTGAAGTTATTTAGTTCTTTGTGTGATGATGTTTCATCTTCCTCCTTAAACAGTACATTAATGTTATGGTTGATACACTGTGTCAACTTGGGGAGTCCAGAGGTTTGGCTGAGTGACTCAGCAGGAAGCCAGAGTGCTTACTGTGTACACTCCCTGAGCCTGTAGAAGAGGAGGGCATGGAGAGTGTGTGAGAGGTTCACGCTCCTTGGATGTGTTAACCTGTTTATAATGTAAGGAAGAAAAAGAGACTGCTTGCCACCATTTCCTCCTTTTGATGGTTGTTGTTGCTGTGTACTGCTGCGAGGAACATTTGCCCTCTGCCACGTGCCACTCTGCCTCTGAGCCAGCCAAGTATGGACTGAAACCTCCACAAACTGTAAGCTAAGTAGACGTTTCCTTCCTTCATTGTGGGCATTGGGTATTTTGCTCAGCAATGAAAGAAAAGTAACTAAGACAATTAACTTCCATGATGTTGGGAACTTTCCTTTTCTGAGAACCAATTATATATTAGAACTTATTTAATGTACTGATGAATGAGCAATAAGCTATTATGGGTTTGAAATAACCGTGTAAACAACCAACTGTATTGTGACGGCCTAGATTCTGACATGCCATCACGTGTTTCTGTGGGTTTACATGAGCGCTCCTTTTACGTTACTCATGTTATAACTACGTGTGCATGGCCTGTCCTAAACCCACATTCACACATCAAGTTGTTAACATCTGTTATTTTATGCCAGCTTTTCTCCTTTATTTCTTCTCAAGTATTCTTAGTCACACAGTCACAACTTATATTTCTAGGCTGGCTGAAATGAACAATATAGAAATAATGTATATATATCAAGCTTGTTTTCCCCTTTGTCATTGCTGATTTTGAAGCACAGTATAAATTTTTACTTCATTGACAGTTTAGAGGAAAAATAAATTAATAACATTCACTTCAAGTAAACTACAGAAGCCACATGGTTTCTATTTTTACGTTAACTTTCACTGTAATTTTTAACCACCCACAACAAATCAGTCAAACAATCTATGTGCCTTTTCCTTTGGGGAACTTGCTAAATTCACAGTTGAGACAAGCAATCAATGCTCTCCTCTGATAAACTGTACTTAAATATTATTTCAAAAGGAAATTCCTTGGAGGAAGTTCTTTGTGGAATCTAACTTCATTAGCAAGTAATGGATTGCTCTATTGTGTATTTTCTCCCATCGAGCTAATTTGGAATTTCTTAATTGTCTCACATTTCTTTTATATAGCAAAATAAATGATACCTCTGTGAGAGAATTGACCTGCTTATAATTATGCATTCCATAAATTAATAGTATCAACTTCCTTCCTATCAACCTTTATGTTCACATTAATTTATGTATTATAAATTATTTGCAGAATTGAGTGATAGTGAAATTTAGCCTCACCTCTACTTCCTATTTTGAGATTTATTGGCCTAAAAATACAGAAAGTAAGCGATTCAGATTTAAAGGGAAAGATCTCAGCACTCTTCTAATGTTCTTTAACGTTCTGACAAATCCTTACCTGTGTTGCCATTATAGTCTATGATGCACTCAACTGAGAGCCTGAGTTTTTATATTCTTTTATTAAAGAGAATGACAGTATCTAGCCATTGATGCTTACATGAAAAAAAGATATTGTAATATTTGAAAATTTAAGACTTGAAAATTTATTTTATTGGTAAATAAAAATTCCTGATTTTCTTCTCCAATTACACTAGCCTCATTTTCATAAAAAATCAGAGTAGAACAGAATTTTTGATATAAAATATATTTGTAGAAATTCAGTTATTATTTGGGAAATTCAACTGCTCTTGATCGTGTTATTGAGAGTCTCTTTAGTATTTACATTAGTGCCCTTGATAAATTGTTCTGCTCTATTAATCAATTATTTTTTTCTTTTCCTTTAATAATAGTTTTCAATTATTATATTTTGCTCCAAGAATATTGATATTTCTTTTCCCTATTTGCTTTCATAATTTGCATAGTTTTATCTCCTTGAAAGTACCTTCAAGCTCATTGTTTTTTAAACATAACTTTATACATAGCTGTTGTTCTATTAACCAAAGCCTTTCATCATTTCCTTTTATTGAATTTTGTTTTCATTTATTTGGAAGTTCTTATTTAGTTTTATTTGTGTCTGATTTGCAGTGCCAGAAATGTACCCTGAGCTTGAAAATTTACATGTGGCAATAATGAAATTTCCATTCTTGTAGAATATTAAGGCTCTTGTTTCTTCTACAGACAGTGTTGAACTGGGTCCAGTTTAAACTACTTTAACACTATAAAAGTTAGGCCTTTTAGATTGTTCAGGCAAAATTCTGTGTAAGAGCAATGATGCTCTGAGAACCAGTATTAATTGGAGGGTATTCTTCAGAGTGCTAATGTACTGGGCTGAAGTTTGGCTTGTGTTTGGTTTTGATTTCTGCTTCTTTTCTATGCAAAGATGTGTCACAAAATAAAAGAATGTTAGAAAACCAAGTGAATTCTAAATTTAGTTTCTTCATTGTCTTATTAGTCATTACAGCTTTAAGAAAATTTTATTGGTCATCTGTACTGAGAATTGTCTGTTGATAGGAAGTAGGGAGATCTTCAAATGGGAGGAGAACAAGAAATGGAGAGGGAAGAAAGTACAGAGGATTAAAAAGGAGAATCGGAGAAAAAATGGAAATAAAGCTTTTGCAACTAGGAAGAGGATTAAAAGTAGCAAAGAATAGAAAAGGTTGGGAGAGAAAGGGTAAAAATAAAGAATTCTGGTATGTTGTTTCATATGGGAACTCCCCATGCCGAGTGCGATCATCAGGTACTGAAACGCATACTGCTCCAGCTCGTGGTTAGATGTCCCCCCAGGCCTCACGCGGTCATAGATGCAGCTTTCTTTTCAGGACTTTGCCCTTGTCCGGCAGGCGCTTGTTCCCCTGAGCTATATCCCTGGCCCAGGTGCGCCTTTTTTGGAGGTAGCTGTATCTAGTGTGTGTGAGATTAAGGATGTTATGCTGGGATTAGTGGTGTAATTCTGGGATTAAGGGTGCCTTACCCCCGGTGTTAGTGCAACACCCCCTACGGGCATCTTATGGTTTGTATCTGAATGTCCCCAAAACCTCAAGTGGTCACAGGTGGGGCTTTCTCAAAGGTGGCTGGATCCAGAGTGTGTAATGCTGGAATCAATTCACGCTTCAGTGCTAGGATTAAGAGTGTGAGTGTTAACTGCCTTCAGTAGCCTATATAAAATCTGATGTGTAGAGAGAGCTTTCATTGTCCCTTGTGTGCTTGCCTTGCTACCTTCTGCTGCCCTGAACTCTTTCTCCTCTGTGATGCCCCGCTGCCGTGCCACCCTGCCTTGGAGCCAGCTGATTACTCACAGAAACCTCTACACACTGTGAGCTACATAACTCTTTCCCCTTTTAGCTTTGGCTGTCAGGTCTTTGCTCTCGGCAACGGGAAAAGAGTACCTAAGTCAGGGAGGCAGCCCCGATGAAACGCGGAGGGCAGCAAGCGGACTGCTTCCATGTCTTCTGCTTGCTGTCTTCTGCCTGTGCTACCCTGTTGTGGACTGCTTCAACTCTACAGCGCCCCCTCCCATGCCACGCTGCTGGACTAAAACCTCTGCAAACTGTAGGCTACAATAACCTTTTCCTCCTTTAATGTTGGGTGTTGAGTATTTTGCCTCAGCAAGCAAAAAAATGAATTAAGACATGTGCTAATAATATATTACGAAAAAAGAAAATTCTAATAATGCATTTTATTTTGATTTTTTACCTTAAAGGGAGGATAGCCCAATATGTTAGCCTGCTGTTATCAGAAATAGAAAACCAAAAGTGAACCTTTGTTTGTACAACAGACAATAAGTTCAATTTATGTTCAGAGACTTGTAAAATTCTTAGTCATCAATTACATAATGGAAACATGGTTGTTCTTAAATAATGACCCTGTTTAAAATAATTACAATAATATTCATCAAAAAGTACCAATTTATCTAACATCTCTAAAAAAATTTATTTCCCTTTTCATTAACTTTAAATTGTTAAAGTTGAAGTTGACAAATATACTACTGGTAAGTACTGTTTGCCATTTATTAAAATGTTCAAGTAAAAAATGATTTCTTTATCCTAAAAATAATCACATAAATGGGAGTATACCAGTACTTACTTAGCTTTTTCACTGGTTAGATCCAAACAGGTGCCTGCATTCTTGACAATTTAGGTTATCTACACAGAAGAAAAAACAGTCCCACCTGTGCTTTGCAGAAAGTATGGTATTTCTTGTGTCTTTTTAGACCAATATTAAAATGGTCTGCTAATAATTAGTTTTCTTTACCTTATCCTTTTGCAGAGGATTTGACAGTTAGACGCTATGAGTTCCAGAGTGTGCAACAAGTTGTACAAACAAGGGTGTCTTTCTGCCACAGATGACAGGATCTGTCAAGAAGAAGACACATCACATGACACACCATGGTTGACAAGCCTTCCTTTGCTGCTTTCTACAAGCTTCCTATAAGTTTGTTGCTCTTTTATTCATTTTACTAGAATAGTCAAGACAGACAGATTTTGAAAATTGTTATATGATTACGTGCCAATTTACTACAGTTTTATATTTAATAACTTACTTTTATTATTGTGCCTTACATTTTGAAGTAACAAAGTGTTTTTATATTTTACTTTTCTCATCAGTAATAAATTAACTTTTTTACCCTTAGGTTGTATGACGTAAACTTTTCCGTTAGTAGGGATCTATTTATTTGAGAAGAAGGAATTTCATCATCAAGTATTCCTTACCACTGAAGGAAAACTAGATAGTGAACCTCTTGAGACAAATAATGTATAAAATAAAAATGAATAGACCTTTATATCTTTCAAAATTATCCATTCTTAGGGTGCTAAGAGTGATAGATATTATAAAATAATTTCAGGAATAATATATATTTTAGGATATATATATGTATATATGTATCATATATATATGTATTTATCCTCAGATTTGGGGGGCTGATATAAATGTCTTAAATAATCCCTCTATTTGAATATGACTGTGGGATGTGAGTTGAGCACTTAATGAAAAAGAAGCAGCAGCAGGAGTCTCTTGCTGGTCCTATAGAAGAAAACTAAATGTAATAGAAGGTAGTGGAAAAGATCAGAGAATGTTAGGTAATTTCAAAGAGCTTGAAACACTTGGAGCAGATTGAGGGAAGGTAAAAAATAAGGAACTTTAATTCTACAACTTCAGTGAAATGAATTCTGCTACCAAATCACTGAATTTGAAAGAGGTCCATGAGCCATGAGTGGCATCGCATCTTAGCCTAACACTGTGTTCTCCACCAAGTGAAACAATGGACAGAATAGCCAAAAACTGTGTCAGACTTATGATCCATAGAAACAGTGAGATTATAAGTGTGCTGGACTGACAATTGGTGGCCAATTTGTAACACCCAGTTGAACTGAACCAGTGTGGTGTTGTGTGTGGGAGGCCCACCTAAAGATTGTTGCCAGCAGCATAAAAGGCAGAACTGGAGAAGAATTTATGAGGTTATTGGGAACTGGTAAAAACTATTGGGAGCTTGTTGGAAGCTGTTGAGAAGCTGTAGGGAGCTGATGGTTTTCCTGCAGGAGTTTGTCATGTTGGTTTCCTGATGAAATCGGCTCTTCTCGTAGGAGGAGGAGCTCTGGAACTTGTCACTGAGAATGGCTTTGGTTCACTTGAGGGAGCTCTGGTCCTCATTTTGAGCATAACTTCTTGGCTCTGGAGAGGAAGATGGTACGCTGCAAAATATGCTGGAGAAGCTTGTCACGTTGGCTTTCCGGATGGGAACTTGGCTTTCCTCATGGTTCGAGGAGCTTGGAATCTCACTGTTGCTAAGGAGGGCTGCAGTACATTTCTTTCTTTCTTTTTTTTTTTTTTAAAGAATAAAAGCACAAAAACATATTAACAGACACAAATTGGCATAAAAAACAGTACAATCAAAACTGATCTACGTACAGACAAGGTGACATGGACTCAACAGTGGTTGTTGCTTTACCTATTGATATCTTTGAAGTGTATATATATGAACCCAGATACAGACATGCAAAATTGGCCAGATAATCCTCTCAACAACAGAAAAACACAAAAAACAGAAAACCAAAGACAAAAAAAAAAAAAACACCAATAGCTGCTTTGCATATTGATATCTTCGAAGTATGTGCTCAGGATAACACATACAGATATACAAGATTGATCCTATGACCCGTCATCAATTATTCCTTAGCATTAAGTGATATAATATAATAGTAGAACCATGTTAGCCCTCCTGCATATATGTATATTCATATATACATACATACATTTTTGTCTCTTTCTTTTCTCCTTTCCCTCGTCCCATCTGTTCTTTGTTTTTGAACACATTACCTTCATGTCTCTTAGTTTATATTCCCACCCTCAGGTTCTTACACCAGTGATACAATACGTTGCCTGCACATGTACCGCTGATTTATTTCACTTATGAGTATGGACTCCAGTTTTGACCACTTGCCTACAAAGTCCCCAAAACTGTCTTTCTTTATAGCTGAATAATATTCCATTATATAAAAATACCACAATTTTTTAATCCAGTCTTCTGTGGATGGACACTTGGGTTGCTTCCACATTTTAGCTATTACAAATTGCGCTGCTATAAACATGGGTGCACATATATCAGAGTGATATGATGTTTTCAGATCTTCTGGGAAAATACTCGAAGAGGAATAGCTGGTTTGAATGGAACCTCTAGCCCTAGTTTGCGGAGAAATCTCCAAACTGCTCTCCACAGTGGTTGCACCAGTCTGCGTTCCCACCAGCAGTGTAATAGAGTCCCTATTTCTCCACAGCCTTGCCAGCATTTGTTATTGGATGACTTTTTCATACTAGCCAGTCTTACTGGGGTGAGATGAAATCTCGATGTTGTTTTTATTTGCATTTCTCGGATGACTAAGGATGTGGAACATTTTCTCATATATTTATTTGCCATTTGTATTTCTTTATCTGAGAAGTGTGTATTCATCTCATCTGCCCATTTCTGAATTGGGTCTTTGAATTTGGACAGGTACATGTTTTTTAATTCTTTGTATGTTCTAGATAGAAGACCTTTGTCTGAGGGACAGCCAGCTAGGATTTTTTTTCCCAATTTGTGGGTTTTCTTTTTACTTTGCTGGTGATTTCTTTAGATGTACAAAAACTTTTCAGTAGAATGAGGTCCCAATTATTGATTCCTTGAAGTGTTTCTCTTGCAATTTCATTTTTGTTCATGAACTCTCTGCCTACTCCTATGTCTTCAAGATTTTAACCTACTTTCTCTTCCAATAGATTTAGAGTTTCTGTTTTAACATTGAGATCTGTGATCCATTTTGACCTGAGTTTCGTGCATGGTGATAGACTGGGGTCTATTTTCCGTTTTCGGCAAGAGGCAAGCCAGTTTTTCCAGCACCATTTATTAAACAGGCCTTCTTTTTTCCACTGTGTTTGGTTGATCCTTTTGTCAAATATTAGGTAGCTGAGTGGGTTTTTCGTTATGGTTGCATCTTCCCGTCTGTTCCATTGATCCTCAGGTCTATTTTTTAGCCAGTACCAGGTTGATTTTATTACAGTAGCTTTGTAGTATAATTTCAGGTCAGGGATTGTTATTCCTCCTGACTTGTCCTTATTGCCCAGGATTGCTTTTGCTATTCTGGGTCTCTTCTGGTTCCAGATGATTTTGAGGCATATTTTCTCTAGATCTGTGAGGTATGCTAATGGTAATTTAATGGGAATTGCATTGAATCTGTACAACAGTTTTGGTAGTATGGCCATTTTTATAATGTTAGTTCTTCCTAACCATGAGCAGGGTATGTTTTTCCATTTATTGAAATCCTCTTCAATCTCCTTTTTCAGAGTACTATAGTTTTCACTGAATAAATCTTTCACATTCTTTGTTAGATTGATTCCTAAGTATTTCAGTTTCTTGGTTGCTATTGTAAAGGCTATGGTTTCCTCAATTTCTCTCTCAGTCTGTTTGTTGTTCGTGTACAGGAATGCTATTGATTTTTGGGTGTTCACTTTGTATCCGGCTATGCTGCCGAATTTGTCAATTAATTCCAGGAGTTTTCTTGTGGAGTTTTTGGGGTCCTCCATGTATAGTATCATGTCATCTGCAAATAGTGATAGTTTGACTTCTTCCTTTCCTATCCTTATTGCTTTTATTTCTCTCTCTTGTCTGATTGCTCTGGCTAATGCTTCTAGAACTATGTTGAATAGGAGTGGTGACAATGGACATCCTTGTCTTGTTCCTGACTTTAATGTGAAAGTTTTCAGTTTATGTCCATTTAGTATGATGTTGGCTCTTGGTTTGTTATAGATGGCTTTGATCAGATTGAGGTATAAGGCTCTAGTTCTTGCTTTGAGCATCGTTTCCTGGCTCCAGTGCAGATCCCTCAGCCTGCTGGCATGGCTCATTCTCTCACTGGCCCAGACTTTCTAGCTTCCACCGCTGATCTTTGGCTTTCCCAGCACAGCTCTGTGAAACAGGCCTGCATGAGACATTTTATGGGGTCTAGGTCTCTAGCTGGACTCGTGGGAGGCATGTTTATTGGCTCTAGGTCTTCAGCTGAACTCATGCAGGACATTACCTCAGGTGGGTTCTTTGTTCTATAGTGTGTGGATTCTTTGTATATGATTTCCTGCATTCTTTGTATATGATTCTTTAGGTGACTATTATAAAATAATCTTATGAAATATGTGTCCAGTATTATATTGTTCCCCTTATGAAACCCCAAACTATGACAATAAGCAATTCGTTTTTGAGCTACCAAGCTCATGGTAATTTGATACACAGTAATGAAACCTAGTATAATGACTCAAAAGAATATTTTTGAGTACTATTTTATAATACCTATTTCTTGCTACTCATTTGAAGTAATTATATTGCAATGGATAAATTGATCTTTGGAAAAAGTAGCTGACTTACCACACACACATTTTCAATTGAAATTATAAACTTTATTTTATTTTAAGAATTAAAAAATTGACAAAACAACAATGAACGCAAAATCAAAGAAACACAGAAACTACAAAGATTATACACGACCTCAAGAAAAATTTATGTACATATATATACACAAGATAGCTAGGATAGTTGTACTACTAATATGTGTTAGTTTATTGAAGGGAACTGTTAGTGTATAATTGTTTGATCAATGTTGCATGCCTATATCTGGTTATATGTGCAACCATTTTGAAGTTGACATTGTGTAGTATAACAACCATTGTTAATATCCTATTACCATGCAATTATAACCTTATCAATGAATTTTAGTTTGAAGTTTTGTGTTACTTTCTCTACGATTATTTTTCCAAAAGTAACATTGACATCTATCCAAGACAGAATTAAGTGGAAAATCACAAAGAGAAAACATACTGCAGGAAAATAATGGCTCATTTTACACATCTGGAATGTTCACCCTATATGCTATCTCTAGAAATTAGGAACACACATGAATTGAATGTAGACAAAATTAACGCAAATTATTATATTCAAAGAGAAGAATGATTGGTAAATATCATCATGATTGAAATAGTTCAGGCACATGCAAAACAGAGAGATAGAATGGTTAGAAATGTCCTGGGAGGAGAAGGAAAGCGGGTGGAGCTGTAAAACTGGGGAGATTTTTACCGCATCTGGCAGAGATGGACTTTATAAAGAGAAAAACAAAACTCTAAAGCATGAAATGATTCACATATAAAAACACATATTGCTCACCTACAATCTTTCAGGTAATGTACTGAGTTCTGGAAATGCAAGGGAATCACTTTACTCTTAAGAACTTATCTATAAAATCATAAACTTTTATACATAAATGAGAAGTGAAATTATGAAAGTATGTACAGAATATGGACAAGAAAAGCACTCAGCATGGGGTATTATTTGTTCAAAGATGATTGATAGACATGCTAATAAAATGAAAAATATTATTTTAGAAAATGATACTAAGAATTGTGACTTTTATGAGAGGGGAACCCAATTATGAGTGAAATGCAGTAATCTAAAGTAAGCAGCTCATGGTGAATCACTACTTTCCAGTGAAAAATGGAAATTTATATTCTGAAACTTTTCACAGTGAAAGTTCCTCCACAGCGAAAGGAGAATGTAAAAGAAATGTTGAGAACCTCCTGGGAAGAAAAAAATCACCTTTCCTAGGTCCTGTCAATCAGCACCATATGATGTGGAAGATATTCCTTCAAAATTTGAATCATTATTTTTAAATTAAAGGTTAAAATGTTAATGTTTTATTGAAAGAAAGTTTACTAATCAAATTTCTACATGATTATTATGGAGAAATAAATTCAATAAGGAAACTATGTGCTTTCAGACTATAAAGTAACTTTTCATTCAGTTAGAAATGAACACATTTTTTTCATGGAATTTTTCCCTATCTGTATTTTAGGTGTCTTTTTTGACTCCTACGGTGTCTAAGAAGATAAAGTGATATACTGATTGGGAAGCTTGGGAAGAATAACACCTCAGTGCAAATCAGTCCCAAGGATGAACTCAGCTAGGAGAGCTTCAGGTCAGCAGAGAAGTCTGAGTCTGTCTCGACACCTCTCCTCCCAAACTGGGCAAGTCTGGCGTTTATGAAGTAGCCTCATGCAGCCGTCACATTGTGTTATACCCTTATCCTAGCTATTGTAAGTAGTAATGATGAGACTTTTTTTTTTTTTTTTTTTTTGAGATACTGGTAATTGAACCCAGGAACTCAAGCTTGCTAGGCAAGCAGTCTACCACTGAACTACATCCAAAACTAACAAGAATATATTGTTGGAATCCTTTGTTATTTTATATGTTTTGTCAAACAGTTTTCAGGAAGTAAAGACAAACACTATTTACTGGAGACTTACTAGGATATGCCAACTCACAGACATAAGACATTAATCAATAGAATTTCACTGATCATTGAAAAAATTTCTGGAAAATATTTCAGTATCAGTTAGTAGTTTGGTTAGTTATTAGTTTACATTATTAGTCTATATTTTCAACAATACAAAAATGATTTTTTCTACCTTTTTAGATCCAAATTACTGTGTTTCTTAGAGGAGTCAGCTGAGCAGAGTTTGATTGTTCAATAGTTTGTGTATTTCTATGATCTGGGAAATTAAGAAAATGTTGCTGTTGTAATGCACCATCATTCTGAACTGTGGGTACAATTTTAGAATATATGGCTATAGTGAATGTCTGAACAAAGGTAGAATTTCAAAGTGAATAATGGATCAAAAGCAGGTTTGAAACCAAATAACAGATTAAAGACAGGGCTTGTTTTCAAAAAAGTAATATGAACGGCTACAGAGTGTGCTGTCAGATTTTTTTCTAAGGTTTCAAAGGAACAATCACTGGTGTTTCTTTTTTATTTTTCCCTCAGACCTGTGATTAGTTGATACAATTCTAGTTTTCTTAGTAACTGCAAATGGAATGTGCACAGCTACAATTGAAAAGGTCCAACATGAGCCTTAAACACATTGCATAAGACAATGTTAAGGAGGAAAATTGGGGTCCAAGTGGGAAATGACAGATGCAGAAATATACATTTCTAGTGTATTAGTGTGAACTGCATGTGTGCATATATTGCATCATTGATAATACAAAGAGAAAGAAAATAGGTTTTTCATGCAATTTTAAATCATTTGTACACATTATAATCAATAAATCTATTGAAAACCCTGTTTTCAAAAAAAAGAGTACACGATTTTTACCCTTCCTATACTGAAATCTGCAATCTTATATGTAGCAAGACCAAAACTTGTAGAGGATCAAAATTATGGTAACAACAAAAAAAGCAAAGACATGAATCCTATTGCAGTTTAATGTGGGGTAATATTCAGTGTTTCATACATTCTCAGCAAAGCATACTTTTTTTCAGCAAAACATCCTTGTACTGCAAAAAAATAGTTACAACTACATCTCTAAACTCAACACAAAGCCTCTGTTCTCATGGGGCTATGAGACCAGATGCAGACTCAGGAAGATATAGCCAATTTCTTTCTTTTAATTGTGCCAACTTGAGGAAAAAAGACGCATTACCGAAGAAGCATGCTGTATGGCTTTGTGAGCGCCCCTTCACGCCGCCGATCTTCGCGCCAGTACTACAGCAGTAGCATTAACCAACGGGAGTACGGACCTATTTCAAGCCCAGGTGTCAACCAATCTGAAACGTATGAGTTCCTTGTTGTGAAGCAACCACTCCCTCTGAGACTCATGTTGTCCCACCCCCCCCCAGAACTGCATACATGGTGAATATGCGTTCTTTGCTTTCCTAAATGAAAAGTTCCAAGAAAACTGGTACAAAGAGAAAGAAAATAGGATTTTCATGCAGTTTTAAGTCATTTTTACTCATTATAATCAGTCTATTGTACTCAGTATGCATTGCTGCATACTGCTGTTTCTGTAAGTTCCTGCCGCAGGATCAGAAAGACAAGCTGCAAGAATCAAGGAAGGCACTGAACTTGAAGACCTCACTAAATCATTCTACACTTGATCTTAGCCAAAAGACCATGAAGGATGCACTAAAACAATCTAAAACTGTGACATTATCAGTAAACAAAATCCGATCTGACTCCAAACAGACAGATACACAATTGAGCACGCTTTCATCCTTAAATCAAAGTAAACCAAAAACTTGCAAGTGTAAACACAATGAAAATTCCTAAATTCCTATGCTTGGGATTTTTTTTTTCTTACTTGATTGACAGTTGAGCTCTCACCCCAAGTCCCCAGTAAACACAGAATAACCAAAGGTGATTAGGAACAAACCTTGAATGTATTTTACTCGGGCTTACCTGGAAACAAAGTTGGGAAAATACCTTCTGATTGTGTTCGTTAGCACGCTAAAATATCTTCTTCTTGGGAAAAATACTTTTATAAATATTAGTTCTTAAAATGATGGATTCATAATTTTTTCTTCAAATTGAGCTAATATAAAAATAAAAACAGGCCTTCAATTATTTTATTTTTCTTTTGAATCCGTTTTCCGGCCTTCTTTCCCCTCCCCCATCATCTCTCACTTCCCTTTCCATTTGGAAAAGTTCTGCAATTAGAAAAGAGTAGAAAGAGTTTTTGCAAATGGGGAGAGAAGATGGGTGGACCAAAATAAGTGAACCAAAACCCGAATTAAAATGCATTATTTACAAATTCTCCATGATAAATGTGAGCATTATGTACCTTAAATCTTTATTAATAGAAAAACAAATAGAAAATAAAAACATTAGAAGACTTCATTATTGAAATTTATTTTAACATTCTTCTTATCTAGAGGGATAAACGTATTCCAAAAATACAGATTTTCTATTCATAGTTATATGAATATCATATAGAAAAAGTTTCTAGCTAAAAAGCTATTTTTGTTTATAAGAAAAACTATGTATTTGAGAAAAAGAAAACAACCAATATATTAGATCCGGCAGAATTAGTTATGTGATTAAGGTTTCTCTTACAGAAATCTATGTTCTGGATTCAAACACACTAGGATCTACTAGAGATCCTACCAGAAACTTGCTCTACAGCTTTAAGCAATTAAATAATCTCCATAGCTCACTTTTCTAACATTTAAAATGACAGTAATATATCATATGTAACATTCTTGTAGGTGTTATTACAATAACTAGAAGTGTTGACACAGTTAAAGTAGCAAGACCAATACCTGGAGAGTTACCTATGATCAATAAAATGTAAAAATTATGATTAATAGTGTTTGGCTCAATTCAGTGACTGGTATTGCCACGACATTTTGGGAAATATACTAAATAATGGCCGAGTGTGGTTAAGATGTCCCCCCAAAATTTTAATTTATGATTTATAGATAAAGTGCATCTATAAAAATAAGAAGGCATTTTAGAAATATAAAAATACAAAATAGCTTATATGGCCCATCAACAATACACATATAAAGATATCCGATTCTGTTCAATGAAATATTTTCCAAAAGACAACTTGAAAAGAACTTTAAGATTCCCAGAAAGATGTTTTAAAAAATATGTTGAACCCATTTCTGTATACATGGATGTATAAATAAAATATGCCCAGAATCTTTGCTTGAAAGCTGTAAGCTAAAAAATTACCCATGAGATGAGATTCTGGAATGAATATCTTTATGGTGAATGTGTAAAAACTGCCCTAATTATAGCATCAAGAATAATGCTAGCCTCAAGAATTTACCAAGTGTTTTCTCTGCAACAGCATCACCAACTGGAAAATTAGAACTATACCAAAAGGTATGTAGCCCTAGAAAAACATGATGCTGAATATTTTTAGTGCACATTTAGAGGGCTTCTTATACTGGGAATAGTAAGCAACATATTTTGAAGCATAAAAGAATTTCAGGTTGTATTTGCACCATGGTTTTCAATTAAACTCCAAGAGTGAGTCTTCACATGACACGGAAGCTTGTGATCTCTGTGAAGTACTTATTGGGTGTTATAAGACCAATCAAAAATCTCATACCATATATTGCCCTCACTGCTTCACCCTAATTTCTGTCACCTAACCCTCAACGGCTAATCAATTTCCTGTTTAGGGAAATATGGTCAGCTCCTAGGTCACAGAGAAGAAAAATTCTTTTTTTCTATTTTGTCAAATTTTGCATGCTTATATCTGGTAATCTGATCAACTTATGTGAAGACAATTTGCAGTATAACAATCATTGGTGAATTCCTACAATCCTGTCTATTGAAACTCTGTATTGTCTCTAATGTTCTTTTAAATTATTATTTTCTTATTCCCTTTAATGATTTGATGAATCTTCTATTCTTACATCTGGTAATTTGAGCAACTTCATTGAAGATAACAATATGTAATATAACAACTGCTGTTAATCCCTATCATTTGGTTTGAAACCATGTATCATTTCTAATGTCCTTCCTTTGTTTTGTTTGTATTTTGCTATTGTTCTCTTTGGGGAACTATTTTCTTTAAAATAAAATAAATACATAAACATCTATTTTGTAAGGGTATAAGAAAAAGATCACTTACTTAAAATTATCAATAACCGATCAACTAATAAAAATTTCAAACAGTAAAAACAGATTGACAAAACAAGCAAAAACTAAATCTTTTGAAACTAAACTTCAAACACAACCTTATGATATAAAGACAGATGATCATAATTTTTTTCTGATATAAACATAAAGGAGAAAAATAACAACAAAATACATTATGTGAAAATTTGATAAAACCACATGTGTAAATTGAGAACACAAGTCACAGCAGTATATATTCACAAGATATCAAATTTTCATTAAAAAGGTAAAATTATACACATCCTCACTCAACTGACATATTTTATTTGCACTAGACTTTCTGCCCACCAGGTGATGTCAAATAGTTTATTCTTACTGACACAGGAGCATCATTTGACATTGCTTTGAACTTCAGTTCAATTTTTTAGAACTTCATCCCACTGTCAGTTACATTTAAAAAATAATCTCAGTTAATTGGAAACCAAGCAAAGAGAACACTCATACGATGACATCCAAAGGAAAATTTCTGAAAGTTTGTCCAGTCAGTAAATTGGTAATGACTGATGCTAGAAAGAAGAAGCATGAAGTATTTCATTGCAAAAACTTTCAAATGTAAAAACACTGGAACTTTATCACAGGTCATTGTGTGCTGTCTAAATTATAATCTTTTGAAAATTTAAATTTAATTAAAATAATCAGTGAAAATATCAGAATACATAATGTTCAAGTCAATCAATAATTCAAACAGTCTAATATTTTTAAATATGTGGGGTATCGTGCTACTTACAAAGTGCTATCTTTCCTGAGTTAGTATGAATAGGGCATGAAGCATACAATGATTTAATGGTTGCAAAGGAAGCGATGTTAACAATATAAATATCTGCTTAAAATACTGATTCTAAGCAAGCCAGAGAATTCCATCATGTATAATTGTACCAAATTAATCTATTTTGCTCTCTGACTTTTCAATATAATCCTTATAATACCATTTCTTCAATCTGAAGTATAATATAGCAGTTTTATTTAGCCTCATAAAAATAGTCACATCCAATAACAGACATAGGCTCCCCTCGGCAGAGACATCAAGCTATATACTCAGTATAAATGCCTGTAAGTAATTACTGTGTAGACCTCAGTAGCTATTTCATAATATTTCTTCTATAAAATCCTGAATTAGAGAACCAGGGTATTGTTGCCATTGATTATAGTAGATTCTATTAATGTGACTTTAAGAATGATAATTGAAATGATTGTATATATTTCTTACACAAAATAAACAACTATTTCAAAATCCCTTAGCACAATTATTTACCCATAAAGTCTTTAATGGACATGTACCTGATGGTGACGTCTGCCACTCCAGTGTAATTTACACTCATTTTATTTTCACCCAGTGACTCTCACTGACTTCATCTCGACCCTGTCACAATGCTCACAATCTCTGATAAAGTTGAAATTATAACCTTTTTGCATAAACCAAGCAATTCTGATTAAATTTTTAATGGTCCTTTTGCTGTTATATTAAGATTATGGAATTTTGGAACTTTAAAATGGAATCTAAATGTAGGGACCAAATGCTATCACTGAGAAAAATTACATTATGTTTCCCACATTTGCAGAATAAAAGCATGTGTTTTTAGAGCTTAACCAAGAAAGTACTTTTGATAGTAATGCTTATAATATAATTGTACCATGACTAAAATATTCAAAATGTACCTTTGTTCAATAATATGTAACTAAATATGTATAAGAAAAATGTACTATTGGCTATAATTTCATAAGATTGTTATTAAACATTAAAAAATAATCTTATATTATCCAGTATGGAATTCACTAAATATAGAGCATGAGATGAATCTGACAAATCTGTGAGATGTGGACAGTAGACTATTTAATCACTTCTGTACCTTCTAAGTGTGAAAATTTAATTAATTAATTAATTTATTTATTTATTTTGTCTTTTTTGAGACTGGGTCTTGCTATGCAGTTCAGGCTGGCCATGAGCTCACTTTATAGCACAAGCTGGTCTCAAATTAAATAAGATCCTCCAGCTTCAGCCTCCTGAGTGCTGGGATTACAGACATTTGACACCAGGCCCAGTGTAAGTGTGGAAATTTTAGAGAGATGTTGTTTCCTATAGGAAAATGATGGAGTTCAGATTCTAATTCTATTATTTACTGTACTGAAATATTTCATTATAAGTAAAAAATTAAAAACAAGAAAATAAATATATCAAAAATTTTCAGAAAAATTGTGCTATCCAGTTATCACAGCAAAATACTTGAGTAACCACATGATGAGAAAAAGATGAATTTTGGCTCATGAATTTGTGGCTTCCAACCAATGACTAACGGGCCATGTTTATCTGGGCCTATGAAAAGCCAGTACAACAAGATGAGAGTGTGTGATAGAGCAACATGCCTTACGTCATGCTCCAGAAAGCAAAGCAAAGAGAAACGGTAGACCAGGGCCCCACAGCCCCGTCTGTGGACACCCCTGTAGTGACCGCAGGACTTCTTACAAGCCTCATCTTTCAGTGCTCCCATCACTTCCCAGCAGCACTACTCTGAGGACTAAGTTTTTAATCACAGGCCTCTGAGGGACATTTGCTGTCTAAACTGTAGTGCTATCTTCTAGTACCCCATGGGCCCATGTCTCTCACTACATGCAAAATGCCTTTAGTCCACCCCCAAGAGTTCCCAAAGTCTTAACTATTCCAACATTATAGAAAAGTCCAACTCTGAAGTCTCCCCTGAGACTCAGAGCTCTATAAGAAACCCAAAAACAAATCACATACTTCCAAGAAACAATCGTGGGATGGGCACAAGATAAATAACGCCATTCCAAAAGGAATAAATAGGTCAACGCATAGGAGGAAAAACCCAAGGCGAATTTGAAATGCAGCAAGGCAAACATTAAACCTAGCAAGGGAAACTGGACTCCCAAGGGCTAGGGCTGCTGCATCCCTACATCTGTGCTGGTTAAAGCCATATGGCTACTCAGTCTGGTCGTGCATGCTGCAGGTAGCTTTCTCTGGAAAGTCCCGGATGTTGCTAGCACATTTGCCCTCTTAAGGTCTCCATTAGCGCTTTAGCTTTGCTCCACATATTGCACTTTCTTGAGCTTTTTAGAGGGCTTCCAATTTCCAGTCACACGCTGCCTAACTTTCCAGACTTTCCTTTTAAATCTTAACAGAAGTCCTGTGTCCCCGTAACTCTTGCATTCTTCATGTCTGCAAAGGTAGCATTCACAGAGATGCTGCCAAGGTCTGCTGCCGGGGCTTCTATGTGGGCCTGCTTGAACCAAAGGTACAGCAGCATCTCACTGCCTGGCCAGCTGTCCATCAGGAAATAAATCCCACAGACATTATACCCAAGGAGATTCTGGGGGCTGGGGATATAGCTCAGTGGAATAAGCGCTTGCCTAGCAAGCACAGGGTCCTGAGTTCGATCCCCAGTACCGCAAAAAACAAAAACAAACAAACAAACCAAGGAGATTCTGGATGGGCAGGCTACCCCCTAGAGCTCTGTTTCTCAAAAGATTCTGTCCTGAAAAATCTTTGAAACAAATTTGCATTCCGTATATCACTTTTTATTTTAAAGAGAATAAAAAACAACAACAAAAAAAGTAGAAAAGATACAGAATTTCTGAGTCTGTGATGCCTGAGATGGCTCTGTAGATTTCTGAAATGTCATTCAGGCATTTTCTATAGTTCACAATGTTATGGCTTAATCCATAGATTCAGGCTTTGTTGATGGAGCTTTAAGGAGCTGACAGGTTCACAGGTGTGTGACACTGGTTCATGTTATGTGATACCAGAATAGGTGGGTATGGTGTTGGGAAGTGAGGAGTTCCATCCAAGGAGAACATTGGTCAGCTGGATTTGTTCATAAGTCTGACAACGTGAGTCTGAAAACACTGTACACCTTTGACACAAGTGTACGATGTAAAGCATCAAAAAACAAACACAGAGGGCTGGGGATATAGCTCAGTGGAATAATAGCTTGCCTAGCAAGCGCAGGGTCCTGAGTTCGATCCCAAGTACCGCAAAAAAAAAAAAAAAAAAAACCACAGACAAAAATGTTGTAAATGGAGTATTTTTACTTCTGTGATTTGTTTATATCTATAAATGTTTGTGATGTGAGATCTGTTCATATCTGTTTTTAAGTGGACTTACTGAATACATGTATTTATCTGTTCCTTCCTCCTCCCTTGAGAGCTTGCTGACTTCTGCTGCCATCTTATGAGAAGCCTCTTCTGTCATGCCCTTCAGTGATGCTGCCCTGCCTTCAAGACAGCAACTATGGACTGTATCCTCTACAAATTGTAAGCTACAATAAACTTTTCATTCTTTTTTTTGTACTGGGAACCGAGCTCATGACCTGGCACTCACCAGGCAGGGGCTGTGCCACTGAGCTGTATCCCCAGCCCGACTTTGCCTTCTATAACTTGTTGATGTCTAATATGCGAAAGACTAATGAGAAAATGACTAAGCTAGATTTTAGCACCAGCTAGGTAGGCCATGCCGTGATGCTTCCTGAACATGTGGTTCCGATGCTTGCAGAAGCTTGAAAATGTTTGATGATTCTGGCCAGAGAAGCAGCCATAGAATATGGGGAGCCAAGTTTGATGGAAGACTCTGGTTAGAGCTCAGAGGTACAGAATACTGATAGATATGTGATGCCCTTGGCCCAGACTGTCCTGCTTTGGAGTCGAGTGAGTAGTAGCTGAAACCTCAGCAACCTGTAAGCTAGAACTGACCCTCCCAATTTCAATTCGTGGGTTTCAGGTATTTTGTCCAAGCAACTGGAAAGTAACTTGGGCACAGTGCAGTGGCTTGGCTCCTTTTATCATGACAGCAATTGCATCCTCCAATGCTGCCCCTTTACACATGCTACATTTTTTGGCCAAACCGGGAATTTTCCAGATGTTTCCATTGAGCTTGCTGTCAGTATAATGAAATACCAGAAATAATGAACTTATAAAGAAAACAAGTTCATTTTAGCTCAGAGTTCAGAGGTTCCCGATTCTTTCCAGCTAGTCCATTGCTTTGACACTGTTAGAGGGCAGCTCATTGTAATGAATATGTGGAGGAGCAAAACCCCTTACACCACAAGCCAGGAAATAAAGAGGAAGAGGAATGCACTGGGTACCAGGGTTCCCTTCCAATGCAGGCCCTCAGTAACCTAAAACCTCCCACCAAGCCTTACCACTCAAACGTTCTACAACCCCAGAATAGCACCAGCCTGGGCCTAAAGCCTCTCAACCACAGTCTTTTGAAGGACATTCAATAACCAAACACTAGCAGGAATGAAATCTGAAATGAGGATTCCATTTCTGTTTCTGAGTGGGCCAACAAGAAAATGTGACTAAATGTGAAAAACAGGCCGGCAATTCTATCTGTACAATTATAGCTGCAAATTGAATTAATTAAACATTAATCTACTTATAATCGCAAATATTGGCAATACATTCTTAGAAGCTCCTGGTGAGTATAATTTGAACCTTCATCTTACCCAAGGAGCAACTTGTTAATCAAAATTGAAAAAACAATCTTGTTAGACAAATATAAGTATACATGCAGGAAGCAGAGACACATACATAACAAAAAATCTTAACTAAGACAAAGTTTAATGGGTTTAAATAATGCTCTGAAATCAAGAACAAGCTTTATTAACATCTCTATTCTTTCTGTGATAAAAATCTAGAATCTTTAGGTTTTTTCCTGAATTTTATTCCTCCTAGGAAATCTTTGTGTTTGGGAGACAATAGGAATATAAATGTTGAAAGATTTTTTCTTTAATTTTACTTGGGTCCCAAAACACTAAAACTTCCTGGCTCTTATTTTATAGGTAAAATTACTTTCACATTTTTCTCTCCTAAACGGGGGTCCCTTTAGTTTCAAGTTACAAAATTATGTTTAAATTGAGTTAAGTGAAACAGATGTGATTCTAACAAAACCCAACCAAATGCCATTGAAATATATCTCAAGGTTTTTTTTTCCCCCTATGGGTGGGGGGGAGAAATGAATTGAAATACAAGAATGGAAACAAATTGATTGAAACCGATCTCCCGCTAAAGAAATTAACACATTTTGTACATTCTTATATTTCAAAAATATTAAAGAAATTACTAAGTAGTTCTGGACTTTCTTATACCTATTTTCTCATTATTTTACTAGCACAAGTATGCAGTACATAATGTTTACGTTTTTGTGTGGAGTTGGTATATGTACATCACACAATTTAGAAATAACCAGGTTTTATTGGCTAGGGTACATAACTGTTGTAATTGAATTATGAGAAAATTTATTTGGTTCTCTTCAACATCAGATCTCAAAGCTCCTATTAAAATCTTTGTTAGCCTTTAACCTCAACCATTTCAATAGTTAAAGCAAATTTAATTGAAGTTATAAATACACCTGTGAAAGTATAATACAATTGTAAGCTATTTCATCATGAGGAAATTCTCCTTTTTCTGTTTAGTTAGAACACTTAACATGGAATACATTTTCTTAACTTTTGTAATGTATGGCACAGTTTCATTAACTAAGATTCAGGTGTTACAGCAGGTTGCTATAAGTTAATTCTCTAACATACCTGAAATGACAACCTGTTAAATAGCAAATGCTGAATTTCTCTTGCCTGCTTGGCAACCACAGTGAGCCCTCTATTTTTAAGTGCTTCACCACATCACGCTTGTCATCTAAGTGGAATCAAACAGTACTCACGTTCTGCAGGTAGCTTATTTTATGTAGTATGATGTCTGCCTCTTTCCTTGTGTTGTTACGCATGTGAAGATTTCCATATTTTTAAATATTTCATTGTATGGATAGACAACCTTTTCTTTCTCTAGTCATTTATCTGGTAATAGATATTTCCATTCTTTCCACACCCTTTCTGCTGAGAAAAGTGCTACAGCCAATATGGGGGTAAGAGAAACTATGAAAAATGCTAATTTCTGATAGATCTATCTTCATGTTTATTAATTACTGTTCGCACGGAATCTCTTTCTTCCCTTTTGATTAAATCTATGTGTGTTTTAAGTATAAAATGGGCCTTTTATAAATATAGTTGAATCTAGTTTATTTTTTTCAGGCACCTATGTCTTTTGACTGAGAAATTAATTTATCTAATTCTGGTGAAATTTTCGTTTATATTCATATTCAAGTCTGCTGATGTTGATAAATTGAGTAATGGATTTTAACCTGATAGTTCCATTAATTTTTAAAAGATAATTGTTTTATATTATAAACAATAAAAAATTGAGTGAAGCATATTTAATGATTTAATTTCTTACATAATGAAAATATTTTTTAAATATTTTCACTATTAGTACATGTCTAGTACACAATGATTATATTCATTTAGGGGATTGGTACATGTACCTATCAAATTTAAATTTTATTCCCACTTTTCTCAACTCCCACTCATTTTGCATGCATCAGATTTATCTTATAAGACTTTACAAAGTTAATTATCATATGTACAGATCAAAAACTAGACTCATAGGGCAAAAACCATATAAATATATAAGACAATTATACAGAGTCAAGGTACATTTTATATTCACAGCCCCCACCAGATTATAAGATTTTTGCTGTTTTCTCCTATTGTCTTGTATTTTTTATTTTATTTATATATTATTTTTGTGTAAGAAAAACAATTTGATAATTAAAATTGTGCATTGGGCTTTGCTTAATGTTATGGTCTCAAAATTCACCTATTTTCTGTCGAATGCCTCAAACTTTGTATTCTTTATGGCAGAGTCGTGCTCCATTGTGTGTAAATACAACGTTTTCTCTAACTCTTCCTCTGTTGCTGGACATACAGGCTGTTACCAAGAGTTAATTACTATGAACTGTGATGCTTTAAACACGAGTATTCATATATCACTGTAGTATTATGTCTTTTACTACAATGTGATATTTTAACTCTTTGAGAAGATCCCAAAAAAGAGAATAGATGCACCCAATGGAATTTGTATTTTCCGTTACTTGAGGAAGCTCTATACTGATTTCACGTGGATGTAGCAGTTTGCACTCCCACTAACAGTGAAGAACTGTTCCTTTCTCCCCACAGCCCATCTGGTATTTGCCACTGGTTCATTTCTTGGTAGTGATGCTTTGTGGAGTGAAGTAGAATCTCAGCGGTATTTTAATTTGCATTTCTTGAGCGGCCAGCAACTCTGAACCATTTTTTGCTTGTGCTTATTGGCTCTTCGCATCTAAGAAGTGTCTATTCATCTCAGATCCTGATTTTTTTTTATTGGGTCATTTTAAATGGATAAGTGTTGCTCCAATATTTACTGAAATCTGATTAATTTACTATGAAAACAAAAATTTAGAATATTTGCATTTTTAGAATTATAGTGAAAAGGATCAGAATTGTAATCTGAATGAAATACTAAATAATAAAAATTGGCATTTTAAAACATGCATGTAAGAATAGAAACTCCATATATTTATTCTTCACTGAGATGTGTTTAAGGATACAAGAAGGCTCCTTGTGGTAAGGTTTATACTCAGAAAAACACTGAGATCTCTCAAGAACTCCAAAAATTGCTGCACAAAACCCAGGCTGAAAGGACTGGGTCTTGGAGTTGAAGACTAAACGATGTTCTTACCTTCTCTCTGTCTCCTCACTGCCTGCTTCTTTTCTTAGATAGTGATTGCATCTCTCTGACAGAAACCTTTTCTGCTTGGCAAAGAACTTATGCCTGAATCAATGTATGACAAATATGGAAAAGAAGCCTCATCATTCCCAATTAATTAGAAATACAGATGAAGGATACATATTGTTCCATCCCATGGACAAAGATAGCAGAGTGACATGACTCTATGTTTGGCCCAATTTTAGTCATGGCCCCAATGTGTTACCACCATGAACCCCAGAAATTAGAATTGAACAAGACCACTTGGGGACAGAGCACTTTCAGCAAATGTAGATATAGTGCAGATCAAATATCCAGTGTCAGTCTTTTGTATTAGATCTATTTTCACCTCTTTCCAGTGGCTATTTGTCTTATTTTAACCTCATAAATTAGGAGAGTGAAGCAATAAACTTTAATACACAATCATTACCTCTCATAACACATCTCCCAAAATAATTTTTCTCACAATATGTGAGATTTTCATCTCAGGATAACCTGTGACTCCTCTTTATAGGAACAGAAAGACTAGTGATAATATTGTTTATAATGATAATTGTGAAGGTATTGATGATTTAATGACCATAAAAGTCATAGATTTGCACAACCTTTGTTGCAAGATCCAAAATATTCGTATCCTTTTATTTTTGAAACCCACATAAACTTCCATACTTTCTGCCCATTGCAAGTGGTAGGAAATGCTATACTAGTTCAATTTAAAGAACACACTTCTTTCTCCCAGAGATTAAAATAATCTAAGTGACCATAATTGACTTAAAAAACCGATCTTTAAACCATCTTGAGTATCTCCCACGTTGTACATGGGTAGGGCTTGATTGTGAAATTTTTCTATGTTTACTGGAAAAATGATTATTGTTAACAATGAGAGATCTACTATTATGAAGACCACATAGCATAAATAAGACACAAACATTAAATCCATAAAATTGTTAATGAAGTTGATCTATGTACAGTTTCCCTGATACCAAAATTCTAGGATCAGATTTGTATTAGACATATTCTTGCAAATGGGGCCATTGTACCTTTGGGTCTACTTTTCAATGAACAGAAAAAAATAGTGTAATTATTTTAAAAACATCTAAATTTAAGTTACTGACTATTGGATTAGCCAATGCTTAGTATTTGTTATTTGATATGGTTCCTTTGATAATGAACTGAGACACATAGGAATAGCATATTATATATTTAAATGCATATACACCTATATAAACATGTTATTAATTAAAATGTATTTAAATATATATATATTTTCCCTCTAAAATGCTCAACTTCTTAAGTGAGAAAACTTAAACTATTTTTATATAATTTCTACATTTTCTCTCAAATCTTCTTTGAGTAACACTATTATCATCCAGATTACAGATTTTATGTATTCTTAATGCACAAACTATGCAACAAATAATTTAGAAGTCTTAAACCTAAAATCGTATTAGAACAATGTTAGGATTTTATTTGAATTCCCAAGTGTAAAAGACATATTTGAATCATCATAATTAAATTAGCCAATTAATTAGAATTAAATAATCAGAATTAAATTAGCCAAATAGAATGTGTAGAACTTATTTGAAATATGATACACATAAACTTGTTTTAAAAGGGTTGTCTGTGAAAAAGTTCAGGAAAGTTGAGTGCTCAATATTAGATATTATTGAGGACTTACTGTTTCCTTTGTAAACTATAATAAGCACATTCTTGTCATATTTCAAAGAATTTTC
The DNA here is from genome assembly GCA_004027595.1 of Dinomys branickii. NCBI lineage: Eukaryota > Metazoa > Chordata > Mammalia > Rodentia > Dinomyidae > Dinomys > Dinomys branickii. The sequence continues at coordinate 30,623 of PVLD010004515.1, read as the reverse complement.
TCTTTTTTATTTTAAAAATTAAAAACTGACAAAGCAACAATGAAGACAAAATGAAAACAACACAAAAACAATAAAAACTGAAACATGACCTCAGGACAAAATGATAAAAATTTACAGTGGTTACTAAATTACATACTGTTACCTTCAACAAAGTTGCTCAGCTTATTAGACATAAGAATGTGTGACTGATCAAACAATCAAAGACAGTAACAAGTAAAAAAGCAATAAAAATCATTTTTAAAAATGCATTGGAAATGATGTAGAGCTTCACCATACAAAATGGTAGGAGTTCAGCAATAGTTCTTATACTGCATATTGTTTTCAGATAAATTACCAAGTTCAAGCATGCAAAATTGGTCAAGAAAAAGGAAAATTTTAAGCATTGACTGTTCCTCTCAATAACCTACAGATGTTAGCAATATACCTATTCCTGCTATCCTTATACATACATATAAATTTTGTTTTCTGTTTAAGAAATAAAAACAACATAACAAAAACAAATACATAAACAAAACAACATAGAGACGAATTTTCTTTGTCACCAACAATTTCACCATTGTTACTTGGTCCTTAACTTCCATTGCCATTTCTGCAGTTTATCCTTGAGATGGATTAATTTCTTCACCTTCCCTTACTACATTAAATGTAATTAAGTTGCTTTTAATCCTTCAGAGAAAAAAAGGATAAGAAAATCTGCACAAAATTTCCAAAAAGAAGAAATAACCTTATAGTCTAAAATATGGAAAAATAACATTATTATTTCCTACCTGGGGCAGGTGAGCTAGTGGTGCACAGAGCTATACTGCAAAAATATGTGCTAGTTCATCCACAGATAAGGCTGTAAACCTCTGACATTAGAATAAATAAAAGAGGATGCTTCCTTTGATTTTCCACATTTACACTACACACTTTGTTTAGATGGTATCTCTGAACTTCTCTGCTCCTAATAAATATCTTAACTCCATTTCTGTAGTGGAGGAGGCTTGGTGCATCCTGACTCTAATAAATCAGAGTGTTCTTCTGGACAGTGATGTTTCTGGATGGAAAATTCACCAGCACATTTCTGTTTTTCATCTCGCAGAGTAATAACTAGCAACATGTTCTTTCATATGCACAGGAAAGTCTTTCAGTATCCTCCGCTCCAGGAAAGGTTCTCTCTGCTAGAAGCAGCTCTGGACTCAGCAGCTGTCAAGGATAACTTTTTGGCTATGCAGAGCTGCAAGCCAACTGGCCTCTGAAGCATGTATTTCTATGTGCACCATCACCCAAAGCCCTGACTAGCTGCCAATTTGCTCAAGAAGTGGAGCATTGTGAAGCAACCCAGCTTGATCTTTGACAAATCTCCCTCATTAAAAACTCAATCACATCTGTTGGCCAAATCACCTCATAATTATTTCTGAAGATAAGCCTCATGTCAAAACTAGAAAATTTTTTGCTGTAATTTAGTAGGTATTATAAAATTTAAAACAAATATTGACATTAATGTATAGGACCTTAATTAACCATAAAAATATTCCTCCTCCTCATTATTATTCATTTTATTCTTTATTTTCTCAAATATAGCAAAATAAAGACTGAGAATTTGAATAAAACAAGGCAAAAATTTACAAGATAAAGGAATGAAGGACAAAGAATCAGGAAGTTTAAAGATGTTTAAGGGAATAGGTAAGAGCAAAACAGAAGATGCGGATGAATAATGATAAAAACGAGACGAGGTGTCTTAGTTTCTTTTCTCTTCACTGAGACAAAATACCCAATGTCCAAAGTTAAAGGGAGGAATGATTGTTAGCCCATAGTTTGTGGAGATTTCAGTCCATATTTGGCTTCAGGGCAGGTTGGCACATGGCAGAGGGGCCATTCAAGGCAGTAAAGACAGCAAAACCACCAAAAGAGAGAGCAAGACGAGCCTCTTTTTGTCTCTCATATTGTATCTGGTCTTCCAGAATTAAGGTAGTGCCAATACATTCAATAGAGTGCTCCAGCAATCACTCACCCTTAATCCCAGCACCCTTTATCCCAGCATTACATTACACATCAATCACACACTCTATATTCAGCCACTTCTAAAAGAACCCTATGACCACATGAGGCTTTAGGGGCACATGCAGACACAAACCATAATACTAGAGAAAGAAGAAAGAACAAGGAATTGAGTGCGGCTGGTTGCAATTATAAAAGGAAGAGAAAAAAGATACTCTGCTTTTCAAAGTATTCTTATATCTTTACCTTCACCTTCTCTTTATGTCTATACTCAGGTACCCATTCTGGCATCACCTTAACTGAATCTCTCACTTGGGGGAAAATGTATTCACCCTGGATTTTCATGTTGCTGTTTCAAAACATTGCTTATTAAGCAGGTATGATCACACACACCTATGTTACAACACTCTGAGTAGTTGAGGAAGGGCAATAAGGAGCACCAGCCTGGATTGGGCAATTTAGCAGTTTCAGGAGACCCTGTATGGAAAGAAAGAGAGAGTGTGAGAGAAAGGAGAGAGAGAGAGAGAGAGAGAGAGAGAGAGAGAGAGAGAGAGAGAGAGAGAGAGAGAGATAAAGAAAGAAAGAAAAAGAAAGAAAGAAGAAAGAAAGAATGACAGACAGAAAGAAAGAAAGAAAGAAAGAAAGAAAGAAAGAAAGAAAGAAAGAAAGAAAAAGGAGGAGAAGGAGAAGACAAAATGTTCAGTGCAATGGCTCTGGGATCAGCCCCAGAAATGAAACATTTTTTCAGTTTATTAAGATCTTTACTTACAATAAGACTAAGAATGTAACTCAATTAATAATGACTACTTTGTGCATTGTACATAAGAAATGTTGCCAGAGAGCTATTGAAATTCAACTTCAAAAAGTATTTGTGTAGTACTCTAGCTTCATCTAAGAATGGATCTGAGTAGCTGATTTTCAGTTCACATGACAGCAGAACTGAAATAGTTCTCCTCTGAGCTATTCGTGTTCTCCTCACATAACACGGTGAATCCCTAGCTTTTTGTTCTGAAACCCTGCATCATTCTTATTGTTTTACCTGTGTTTTGTCCATGTTGCTGGCATTTTGCTATTGTTCTTTTCCTTCTAAATTCTTTGTAAAATAAAAATGAAACTATTCATTTTCTCTGAAATAGTTTCATCCTTTACTAACCCTGCATAGTTATCACTTCTTTATGAGTATTATTTCCGATAAAGAATTTATTTCATGAAACATTATTTTTAAATCTAAAAAAGTAACATTTTTTATTTTATGAACTTTTAAAAATTATTCAGGGGGCTGAGGATATAGCTCAGTAGAATAAGCGCTTGCCTAGCAAGCGCAGGGTCCTGAGTTCGATCCCCAGTACCGCAAAAAAAAAGAAAAAAAAAAAAGAAAGCTATAAAATTATTCAGGGACATGTTCTTCTCAGTATGGATTTACTTTAAGAACATATGTATATGAATTCCACCATAAAATTATATATATATATATATATATATGCACATACACACACATATAAAGGACTACTAAATGGTGACTTTTTCTATTAAAAATTCACATCTGCTTAATATAGAACTTGAGATTTTAGCTAAAGCAATCAAGCAAGAAAAATATTAAATGCAATAAGTATAAGAAAGAAAGAAATCAAACCATCCGTGTTCAGAGATGGCATAATCCTTTATGTAGAAGATCCAAAACACTCTACCAAGGGACTCATAGAACTAATAGACAGAGAAAAATTCATCAAGGTAGCAAAACGCAAAATCAATACACAAAATTCAATAGTGTTTTGTACTTCAATAATGAATCCATTATAAAATAAATTAGAAAAAATTCACATTAACTTCAAAAAAGTAAATACCTAGTAATTAACCTAACCAATGAAATGACAGGTCTGTATAATGAGAATTGAATGCTAGACCACTGTAATGAACACTACAATACTCTTTTTAAAAGGAGCAATTGAAGTAATTGACAGAAAGTGGAAAGGCATCCCGTGTTCCTGGATAAGCGGAATCAGTATTGTTCAGTGGCTATGTTACCAAAAGCAGTGTGTATATTTAATGTCATCCCAATCAAAATACCAACAGCGTTCTTCAAAGTAGAGAAAAACAATCCTAAAATATGTACAGAGCCAGAAGAGATCCAAAATGTTCAAAATAAGTCTGAGTAACAATAGAAAATTGGGTGTCATCACAATTTCTGATTTCAAGTTACATTACTAAGCTACAGTGATAGACACAGCATAATATAAATAACTTGAAGAGAAAAATAAAACAGAGTTAAAAGGAAACAAGCAAATAGACTTTGTGGAGATGGGAAAACTTTGGGATGGGAGAAGAAAGCAGGTGTAGAGAAAATGAAAACAATCCAGATGCAATATAGATAGTATAAATTCCTCCCAGGTTGTATGTATTTATTTTGCATAACAGAAATCACTAACAAAAACTTAAAAACCCAAATTCCCAGTATTTAGAAAGCTTCACCATGTTGTCCTATGGGTAATGAAGTGTTTAGCCTAAATAAATATAGTTCTTCACATTTAAAACATGCTGTTGATAACACACAGCTTCTCAGTGTAAACAAACATCATTTGATTTAAAATGCTTAAAAAATTGAAAGAAATGTTTTAACCAAATATAATTTCATTTAAGCTATAAATCTTTGAAAAATATCATGTTGTGCACTATTGCCCAAACTTATTTGAAGTTCATACTCTTTCCTTGGGGTATTTCTTAATATGAGAAGATTATCTTATCATTTAATTTTAGGGAAACAGAAATGTAGAAATCCAGAAAAATGAGAAGACCTTAAAAGTATGAGGTCAACCTGTGTATATGGCTTTACAAATAAAAAACCCAGAAGAAAAATCATGAATTATAGATATATGTCTAGTAGATGGCAGATATCAATGACCTTAGTTTCTAACTCCAGTATTTGTGTTGGGTACTGCTACACAAATTCAAAATATCTTGCTTTCCCTATCTTTAAAGGCTGTCTCTTCCCAGAAAGGACTCTGTAGTTCTTTCTAAAGAGTGTTGAATTGTCACTGTGGTGTTATAAGTAACAATGTATTGTAGTTATGATTTTCTGAAGAATAACAGTCATTGAAACAACATTAATCTCTTCAAAGAGTTGGAGTAGAGAAGATAGTATCTTATACCACAGTAAAATTTTGGAAATGTATAGGTTTATCTTCCTGTGTAACTCTCTGCCTAATGTCCTCAGTTCCTGATTTAAATTTTCCTTAATTCCCACATCCGTACAGGAAAGCTGAGTCAGTTGTGTGTTTGATTAGAAAATTTAACTCTACAAACTATAAAGTTGGTACTTGGACCTACTCCCTATCTCTGTCTGCTTAATGCCTACATGAAGATTGCGCTTATCATAATTAATGCAGATAACAGCAAAGCAATACCCTGTTCGCCTTAGCACATCCCAGAGATTATTTCCAACTCAAGTAGAAATTTCTTTCCCTGTCAACTCAGAAAATCATTCCCCTCTCTTGTAGGGTGTACTTCTGTAAAGTGCAAGCTGAAATGACAGAAAAATAACATCATAGTGGTATTAAACTGGTAAGAAATGGTAGTTTTCAGATCAAGGAGCTCAGCTTTTCCCTCCTTCCAATGGATAATTTTGGATGGATGATATAATGTCCTATGAAGTCTCCCACAGGAGACTCAATGAGGTTGAGCCTCCTTATGGATAGCAACAGTAGTTACCATAGTGTTTCTTTATATTTTCCCTTATTATTCCCACTCTCTTACTGGACTTCCTTGGGTTATCTGGAGAAGAGTTTTCTTAGAAACAAATATTGTATGAGCTTTCTTTTAAAAATCCAAAATAAAGCGTCAAATCAAGGATCATAAAAATGTTTGAATTGTCAGTCCATACCACAAATTGAGAATTCAAGACATTGATTCTATGTTTTCATTTTTGTAATTTCAACAAAGTCAAAATATATCATATTGTACCACAGTGGCTACACTCGCAATCTGCATTCCATGTTTTACTTTGTATTTTTATAAAATTTGCACCACATCAGTTTTTACTAGGAATCCTAATCCTAATCTGGCAGCAAGGAGTTCATTTTTATTCATTAAAATGTAACAAACCAATCTCAAAAATCCATCAGTCTGTCCCTTCAGTCCAGTTCTGGGCCCATTTGATGTATAAATTATGTTTGCAACAGAATAGATAATTTTACTCCGGTATTTAAATCAATTTTTTCGTGGTTCTAAGAATCATACTCAGGGCTTTGCAATGCTAGGCACATGCTTGATTGCTGGACTGCACCTACTAGACATAAATGAAGAAAATTTAATTATAGATATGCATCCTGGGACAAAGGAGTCAACAGCACCAGCTGAGAAGCCAGTGACTACCAATCACAAGAAGCCACTGTGTTCCCTGCACACCTAACACTATCCTTAGAGCTGAAGAGCTGAGGCTGCATGCTCTTAGAAGGACACTGCCACAGTCGAATTACTAAAATAAAACTGGCTAGGAGCAGAGGAAGAAGTATGTGCCTACCTCTTCTTTCCCTTGGGCTTCCTCCTTACACCGCGAAGGAGACAAAGCACAAAAATCAAATTCTGAGTCTTCATCCAGCCAGGACACAGAGCAAAGCGCAGCACCGGGAAAGTAGGTCTGCTCCAGCACAGGGACAAGACTGGTCCTCATGCATTAGACTTTTCTGTTGGTTTTGTAGTTAATCTGTCTTCAGGCTTATTTTTACTACTGAACCACAGGTGAATCTAACCATGGTCAACATTTCAAACTGAAATAAATTCAGGTCTGTAGAATAACTTATAACAAAGAGCCTTCTTGACTAAAAGCTTTGTTTCTTTAATTCGCTTGGTATTCTTTCTTTCTTTCTTTCTTTCTTTCTTTCTTTCTTTCTTTTTTTTTTTTTGCGGTACTGGGGATCGAACTCAGGACCCTGAGCTTGCTAGGCAAGCGCTTATTCCACTGAGCTATATCCCCAGCCCTCTTTAATTCTCTTGGAACATTTAAGGAGTTGGATTTTAAAAGTTGGTTTTTATTTGCTAGTATTTGTTTTCTGAAGCATTAGAAATGAAATTAGACAAACAACAAAGGCAGCATAAAGCTGAAAGCAAAATAAATAATAAAAAATGAGTATACATACCTAAAAAAGGAAAGAAAAGAAGATTTAAAAATATGTATTGGAAGAAAAGGGCAATGGCACATACTGGAAAATTTTGACAAGGTTCATCCTGGGTAAAAGAAGAAACCTGAATTATATTTCTATAACTTTTTAAAATTTTTTACTTTTATTGGAATTTAGTCTGTGATATATCATTTAAATTGGATTCCTTTTGTTAAAAGTTGTAATTAATTACAAAATACTTAAAGTATGCTATATTTTTTCTTTAAGAAAGCATATTTAAGAATCAGTGTAGCATGAGTGACCATCTGTACAATCCAACACTGAGTTTCTTCCACCATGAAGAAAAGAAGGAGGTTCAGAGAAACACAAATGGATAACCGAAGCTATGGAGTGAATCCGTCATGTTCTTTAAAGTTAACAGTTCTATAGTTTCCTGCATATGTATCTGATTTCTCTCCTTCGTTCAGAAATGAGTTGAGGGAATATTTTATATTTTATGACTGTGAATTCTCCATCATGAATCATGAGCAGAGACATATTGTTTGTTTTGGAGGAAATGCATTCTACAGCGGTCTGGTGGGCAATGATCCTGGACTGCTAAGTTGGGTGGCTACACTGAAGCCTTTACTGATGAACCACAAAAGGTATTCTTGTCCTTGATACAGACAGTTAATTTTTTAAGTAAATTATCCTGCACTTTGGGAGGGTGACAACTGTTGTATAATATTCTTGAATAAAACTTGAGCCTTTGAGTACCATGGTGAACACTAATCACTGTATTTTTGTCTTATTAAAAATCAATGAAAATCAAGCGACTAGTTTTTCATCAAAATATTCATAAGAAATTCCTCTTCCATCCAGTGAAGAAGTGCTCTGAAGGCTCAGAGCGGTGTGTCAAAGGCTCCCTCAGTGTGCACTGATACAGTGGACCATAGCAGCTCTGAGAGAGCCATTACAGTCTATCGTGTCAATGCTCTGTACACAAGGACTCCCTTAGCATGCATTGACACACCACACCCATGATGACTTTGGAACATATGATTATGATTTCAGGGAGAGAACCATAATGGTTGCATTAAGATTTCAGCGAATTTCAATGGAAGCATCTCATATAATTCTCCTGAGATCATAATGACTCAGATAGCTTTGCTATTATTTCTGTAGAAGTGGAAGTGGAAGAGAGAGTGCAAGATTGGGTCCTTCCAAGAGAGCTCTTTATTTCCTCTCTGTTTAGAGCATTTTCTTATTTCCCACAAACAATAAATGACTAGGAATGCATTTTTGGAATCCAAATAACAGTAATAGTAATAAGAAGCTTTTATTGAACATTTTGGCTTATTGCTGTGCCACAGACAGCTACTTTCTTCACGGTTATCATGTCATTTCATATTCAAAACCATACCTGAGTTTGGCAGTATGATTTTCCTTTACCAAAGGAGTGAAAAGAATGGGCTAGAAATGGAAACTTCCTCAAGGACTTCAGGGCTACTGCTCTAAGAAAGTAAATATAAATTACCTCAACCAATCCTCCCTTGTCAATTCTATAATTTAGAATTTGTGCGTTTCAGAATTCTCACAAATGATTGCCATACACCCTGAGTATGCATTTCATTGTGTTATAATAAGTAAAGATTTATAAGAAAGTTTTTACAAAGGTTTTCTAAGGCTGTTTCATTTATCTCTCCTGATAGCAGGCAGACAAGGTATGAGTGGTAACTCAATGTTTTATGGCATAGCTATGGAGATGAAGAAGAGATCTCTCAGATTTATAAGAAAGTTTTTACAAAGGTTTTCTAAGGCTGTTTCATTTATCTCTCCTGATAGCAGGCAGACAAGGTATGAGTGGTAACTCAATGTTTTATGGCATAGCTATGGAGATGAAGAAGAGATCTCTCGTGTGACTTTAGCTTGCGCAGTTCGTCTTAGTGAAGGTTAAATGGCAACTCCTGTCAGGAATAATGGCACTGGATTTACAGTTTGATTCCTCCTATTCACAAACCCCTTTCTTCAAATGAAATCTTAAACCAAACCATGAAAAACAATGGAGCTGCTCTCTCTAAAGTGAGGACCTAATCAGCTCAGTCTGTTTCCTGCATAAACAATGCTTGTGATTTTTTATGAGGGAACTCTGTGAAGTATAATCATAGGCTGTGAATAATTGTAGTATTTAACAGCCTTCAAGATATAAACTGAGCTCCCCAGTGCATTGCGTTTGTTTAAGTGTTAAATAGAAGAAATAATTTACAACTATATATAATCTCATCAGCCTACTGTTTCTGGAAATTACATTACTTTAAACTGACTTCAATGCAAATTCTAGAGGAGCGCTTCCTCTAGAAATCAGACTTTTATGAAGCTCAATAAAGTTGTACTCTTTCCAATATAGGAGGGTTCATTAATAAGCTTTGACAAGAGTTAAATATCATAATATTATAAAAGTGGATTTTTTTATTAGTACTCCATCTATTTAGATAAAGTTAAAGGTTTAAGGACAGTTTAGACTTGGAAGAATTATTTTTATTTACCACATACTACATTTGCACAGTCTGAGTCAGCCAGTGATTCATGTTGTTTTACTGAACATGTCACATTAGAAGGGTAAATTAATTCAAAATCAACAATAAACACTTAGAGAAGACATAAGCAACTACTCCTATAATGTTCAAACAACCATATATGACATTATGCACTGATATTGCTAACCCTGGTAGTGACCTTTTTCATAATACGAGTCCTTTTAACTGGAAAACAAATCACATAGAAATGTCATACTGTTCTAGAAAAAAAAGTACATGATTACAGGAATATATTGAGAGTGGGCAAACAAAAGGAAAATAATTTGTCATCTGTTGTCACATTTAACTCAGATAGAAAGAAGAGAGCTTTTGAAAAGTAAAATTCATGCAGAAATATGGTGAATGGTTTTCTTTTGTCAGTTTGTTTAGACTGTGAACTGCTTAAACCGAAGTAAGGAATTTGAGTATGCAAATGAAATTTCCATTAATGGTAAGGGTATTGCTAGAGGGCATCAGGATCTTGTCCATCATAAATCTTCATGTTCTGTACCTTCTTTTCCTTCTAAGAAGGAAAAGGACACTTCACTGTGCTGAGAAAAGCAGTTGTAACCGTAGTAGTGCCCTAGGTTATAATTACTGCTGTAACTTCAGGAGGAATGCAAGCCAGGCATTGTCAGGTTTCAGTAATTCAACCAAAGGCCTCAGATTCAAGTCACAGAGAAAATGACATTTGCTGCATTTCACACTTTCAGGAGTATTATGATGTTTTAAGATATAATGTCTATTAAGCATTTGCTTAGAAAGCCAGTGATTTATGAACCTTAATCTTATGGAAGAAAACACAGGCTCTTTAGAGTAACAAGAAAGTGCAATGAGTGATCTTGTTCTTTTCAGGGTGCAACCCAATACATTTCTTTCTAATCAGTAAAAAAAAAATCCAGAGTTCTTAGAGTTGTGTACATTTAAAAACAACAAAGAAAAAAAAATCTGAAAAATCATAATCAACTTACTCCAACATTCGCCACATTGAAAACTTTCAAATACGTGAACTGTTATTGTCCAGTGCAATGACTCATCATCAGAGTGGATTCATAACTATATTAACTCATGCTTAAACATAGTACAAAATTAATGTAAATACAATGTAGGTGCATATATGCATATCTGTGCATGTGATATATAATTTATGAATATGAGCAAGTGTGGAGGACAAGATTATTTGAACGCTATTTTTATTTTTACAACCTTGCAATCCTATACTCTTGGATAGGTAGACAATCTCACTTTCAAATTGTCTTTCAGGTGAAGCAGTCACAGGCCTCAATAGCATTGCTACATGTATATGATCTACAGTTTCTACACAATAATGCATGTTAATTTTTCTGTACAATTTGTGTTTGAATTATATTTAGCTTGTTACTTGGGACTTCTCATAAAGCAGCAGTCTTTTTCCTAAGTGGAATGCAAGATAATGCTTTTCATCACAATTTGGGCAGGGGTCCTATGTCTGTCAAGACCCAGTTTTAGGTGGACAGTCAACTACAGTAATTCCAGGGAGTACATCATTCCCTCAATTGAGCTGCTCTCAAAGTCTGATTTTCTGTTTTATTTTGCCCAGGGGGCTCCAAAATCTCAAAGCCAGTTTGGCTTTAGAGTCAGAATGCTACCTATAGGAGAAAAAATTCTTTTACTACAAAATTGAAAATGTTAATTTGTCATTCAGGAAAATTGAACTACCCTGATCTTTCCTAGTCTCATTAGATGTCCACCCCCTCCAACTGCATTTTATAGTAGATTATTGAAGAGTCTGGGTCTCATATGTACATTGTGTGTCCTACCAATTGAAATATATCAGGGAAAAGTACTCCTCTGCCCCACATAGTTTGTAAGCTCCATGGGTGTTTTTCTTTTTTTTTTACTGAAGTGCTTAAAACAGTCGCAAGTGCACATGCCTTGTAGTCCCAGCACTTGGGAGGCTGAGGCAGGAGGATCGTTGCAATTTGGAGACCAGAGTGAGCTCCAAAGTGATGTCAAGGCCAGCCTGAGCTGCATAGTGAGACCCTGTCTCAAAAGGACAGCAAGAAATAAATAAATCAAGACAACGTGTACTGCTCCCGCATCAACCCCATAAGCCCGGGTGCCCAGTGAAACTTTTCCAAAACCTGACACAGATTCCTTCTAACTTAAAGATAAGTTAAGGGAACTATGTCTCCAGCCATTGAAAAGGCCAATATATTAAAAATTGCAAGAAATAGAGGAAGGATTTCATCTCCTTTGTCCCTGGAGGGATGCATATTTCCAAGAGCAAAAGAGCATGAGAAACAGAAACACTACTTATGTGTACAGGAGCCATAACGAGTTCAGGACCTTCATACATCATCAGGTTAATTCTCAGAGGCAAAGTGAATTGTCTGGGTTCCTGTTTTCAGTTAGGTCATAGGAGTAAGTTAGGCCCCTAAGAGTCTGCAATTAATGTTCTCAGAACACAGGGGTACCATTGAGTCCATTGCAGCAGCAATTTGCTAAATTGTACTCTAGTGATCTGAAACAGTGAGTCCAGACCCCATGTGCTAACTTATTCCCGGGAAGTCATTAGCACACTGGAAGAACCCGGCTGGTTAGAGCCCATTTATCCCTCAATGTGCTGGATGTGGCACAGCACATATCATCCCTGCAACCGTTCAAAATCCAAGTCAGATAAACACGCAGAGAGAGAAGTTGGAAACCAGATGTCAGCGTCAGAAATGGTTTCAAGATATTTGTACTAAGCTATTTTCTTTCATATATTACACATTAGGCTGCCGGGAAATGCAGGCTGTATATCGAACAGTTTTTCAGGTTTGAGAAGCTTGTCTAGAAGTATAATGAATGCATGTAATCCAATGCCAACAAATTAAGCTTTCTAACATTAGTGCTCCTTGCCCTTGGCAATTATAGGAGGTCAGCAGAGCTCTCAAAACTAAGAATAATCCCACAAAATGCATTGGTAGAACATTTAAAATGGATTAAATATAGCACAGATGTTTTGAAACCAGGAAAATAGCATTTACAAATTCATATCCCTGTTCTTTTTTTTTTCATTGTTTTGTTTTGTTTTCCATGCTTGAATGCATAGTATGCTATTCTTTCATTTACTATTTATGGAAAAGAATATTATTTGTAGAATATATGTGGTGAGATTTGGAGGGTTTTCTTAATCTACACCAAGTAAACTAGACAGGAAATAGCAAGCTCTACACTATGCATGGCTAAAGAACCCCTGAAGAACACGTAATACACAACTTACTCCATCATTATATGACTTGCAGTACTCACAAAATCTCAAAATATCAATTTTCAACAAGCTCATTATTTAAAACATTTATTTTATGCTTGCTGGTTCAGAATTAGCTATAAATTTGAAAAGAATTGCATTTACTTAAATTGTGCTCTCTTGTATGGAAGAGAACAGGTTGCCGAGTGTGTAGTTGTGCTGGCAGGGTCATTCAATATATTTGTCCGAGACTTTTTTCCTAAAAAGCTGAAAAGAATCATACTGGCCCAAGAAAAATAATTTCTCTTCCAGCCAGTATAACAGATTCACCCGCTAAGTGAACCTATGTGTAAACTCCGTAGGAGATCAGCAACACAAGCGCAAACTGGGGCTGTAGTGCTGTTTCGTTCTTCTCTTGTCACACTGAGTACAATAAATAGAAAAATTTCGATGTTAACCAGGAAGTTAGTGATTTTGCCATCTCTTGATGTAGAAAATTCTTCTTTCAGTTTGTACCTAAAAATGTCATTGTAACTGCAGCTTTATGTTCAAGTGGGTTATACGACATGTACTTAAAGAAAAGGTGGTTTCAAATAGTTTAACTCTATTCATATATTTACAGATATGAAAATCTGGAAGTAACGGGGAAAGGGAGTTAAGAGCCAAACAATGACTACAGCTCGCAAAACAGCTGCGCCTCCCGGAGCCTCCTACACTTTTACAGGGCGCTTTTTCGGAGGCAGCTGGATCTAGAGTTTGTGATTCATAGTGCAATGCTGGGATTATGGGTTCTAGGGTTAAGGTTGGGTAATTGCTGAAGCACCCCATTGACTGGATTGGCGTCACCCTAATTTCAGCATTCTGGATAAAATAAAAGGGGCCGAAGAGACTTGTTTCCTCTTTTCGCTCTTGTTGCTTTTGCTGTTTTCCACCGCCATGAACTGTTGCCCTCTGCCATGTGCCTCCCTTCCTTAAAGCCGGCAGATACGGACTGAAACCATCACCAACTATGAGCTAAGTAAGCCTTCCCTTCCTTAACTTCTGGGTATCGGGTACTTCGTCTGAAAAATGGGAAAAGTAACTAAGGCAGTAGCCTCAGGAAAATAGAGGCCACTGAAATAATTGCTTTAGTGTGTCTTTCCTTTCATGATTTAAATACGAGAGCAGTTCCCTGGGGAGAAGGTCACATCCTGTCTTCTAAGATTTACAACCAGCTGAGTGGTCCTGAATTCAAGTCCTGTTGACAGAGGATTACCTTGGATATCACACTGGATAATGATTGGACTTTGTGGAAGAGTGCATTACAGATATATATTCCAAATGGCATTTATCAAAGAATTTTCTATAATTTCCTCTAAATTCTAATAATATTAAAACTATATGTGTCTAGTAAAAATCACAAGTCTAAGATATATATATATATATATATATATATATATATATACATATATATACATATATTTCTCATTACTAAACACAAGAACCTACTCTGTTGGCATCCTTTTCTGGTTTGTAGTATACTGATCTAAAAGTAAGACACATTTTTTAAGGAATTTATGGTGGTTGGGGAATAAATCTTCAAATATATATTTAAAGTCATTACACTATGTGGCACAGGAACCAGCAAATCTAAAAGCAGAAAATGTTTCTGTCCACAGGTTAAAATGCATATGGAGAGGCTCAAAGTATGCACAGCTGAGATGGTGCAACAGGAGTGCACGAGGTGTGGAGGCCGTGAGGTGTGTGCTGAGCCTTGGCTCTCCCAGTGCAATGCTTAATGAGTCAAGGTGATGACGATGATGAGGAGGAGGAACAGGAGGAAGATGAGGAGCAGGGGAATGAAATAAACTTGTCATAATAAATTCATTAGTGAATTCATAGTGCTGGAATAGAAATAAAAACAAGCAAAAATGGAGAAAGGAATCTTGCAAGTTAACCTCTACAAAACAGTTTAATTAGGATAGCTTATCTAGTTTTATTGTCAGAGCAAAATCTAAATCTCACATGGGATAACTAGAAGTAAACCTGGTAAAACTCCCTGGACACCAAAGCAGATAATGAAATCTGATAGATCAGCAGGACAGTAGTTTTGTTCATAGTTAAGCAAATATTATCAGTAACAGCAAAATAACACTGATTTCTCTTGCCCTCAAATCTCAGGGGATGACATGAGAAGCCCAAATGGAGGCTGCCTACCCAATGTACCGTCCCATGCTTAAAGGCACATTGTCTGGAACATTCTGTACCAGGAGAAATACGCCCATCTCCGTCCCATGGAGAGCAAGCAATTGCAAAGTTGTCCTCTGGTCAATTTGACCTAGTAGTTACTTGTATTACATGCAGTTTAAAATGCTTAATATATCAGAGTGATAGCACTTGACATCTGGCAGAATAAAGTAGAAAGTTTACTCATGACCAGGCCTCTGGTGGAGTCTGTCAACAGCAGAATTAAAATGATGTAAGTCATTATTTCCTAGAAATACTGTGAAGACAGAAAGCAAAGTAAAATGTAAGTTTCAATGTTTACTCATAGATTATTGCAAGTAGAAACAGACAAAAACATGATAATTAAGAAGAAAAAGGAGTTGGCAAAAGAATAAAATGGGAAAAATAAACTGTGCAAGAAGGTGTAGCTCCCAGTAGGGCTCTTCAAGCTTGGCGTACTGGCATTTTGAATATGCATATGATAATTTTTTTGACCAGACCATTCTCACTCTAGGGGCTTGTCCAGTGCATCATATGATTGTTTTTGTCCTTTTGAGTCAGGCTATTATTATGCAGTTCAAGCTGGCCTTGAACTCACTTTGCAGCCCAGGCTGCACTTGAACTCACAGTGATCCTCTTGTCTCAGCTTTTCACATTCTGGGATTACAGGTGTGCACCACCACACCCGGGAATCATATGATCTGACCAGTTACTCGCTGTCAGTAGCTTTCTCCCATTTATGAAAAGTATAATTGTGTTCAGACATTTTCCCATGATCCTGGGGGTAAATTTGACCCAGGCTGTGTTATACTGATTACACTAAAAACAAAATCAAAACAAAACATGGGAAGAAAACTTCAATGTCCAAAACAGATTTGAAAGTACAATTATCAATCCATAACTTTATGATTGGTCCTATGCTATACCCATTTAAATATATTACATCATTTAATAGTCACAGCACTACTTTGAGAGATTTACTGTTATTATTATTATATTAACTCTGAGGGAAAAACTTGTAATTTTCACCAGAAATACCTATAATTTGACAAGATGAGGTATATCACTAAAGCAGTTTGTTAATAATTTGAACAGTAGGCTAGAAAACAATAAAGTTCACTAACTACTATTTGCAGAATTAGTACAACAAAGCTTTCTGATGCTAAAATCTCTGTGCCCTGCGACCTATGTAGAAGAACTAAAATCATAGTTTATGGGATAAGACTCTCGCTTCCCTCTCATGTCAAAGGGCAAATTCTACAAATCAGCTAAGTTTCCTCTTCTTTGCTGCAGAACAGTAGTCCATTCATCTGTTTATTGAAATGTAGGCTGCTTCCAAGATTTGGCTGTTACAAATTGAAACATCATTTCTTTATGGCAGCATCCAGTGTGGCCAACATGTAGGATTGAATATTGGTAATATGTGGTCTTTAGTTTATGTGAATTTTTTTATCCCTGTGTCACTCTTTGTACTGCGTATGATGTAATAGCTACAATTTCTAATCTAGTTTATAACTAACTGAGTGAAATGAGAAAATTTTTATACTAAACTGGGAATGTGTACCACAACATTATCTCCTATAACTCCACTAATGTGTTTTCTTTTTTTAAATGTGTAACATTTCATCTTTTTATTTATTGGTTCAGTTTAGGGATGCATAGTGACCACGTTCATGCCACAGAATTTATACCTGTACATGATATGGCTTGTGGCCTCTTTTCTCCCCCCACATTCTCAACCTTCTTTTCAAACCCCCTGGTCTACCCCTCACAAAACTGAGTTTTCATTCCATCCTTCTTTTCTCATTTCTTTCCCTGTCTTTCTGCCCTGACACCCTCTATTTCCCTTTTCCTTTTAAATAGTTTCTTGCTATTTCTCAACATTCAGTGTACATTTATGTCGGATTGGTAGGAAGTGGGCGGGCCTTGAGGCCACATATTGAATGAAGTAAGTGGGACACACAAGCTTCAAGGTCTCATTGTTTCTCTTATGTGTGAAAATGGAGCCCAAGCAATGCAGAAAATAAAAGTAAACAATAGACAAACAAAATAAAAATTACTGCATTCCGTCAAGGCCAATGTCATCTAAAAGAGTATCTGGATTTAGTATATTGGTCTTTTGCTTCTCAAACAATTTTTGGCTGGTTAGTTTGACCATTAGTCTCTGTTTATGATAATGCAGTTGATACAAAATTTATAAAACAAATAAGTAAATCTGATCCTGGCAAAAATTTTAAAAATGGGTTGCTGGGAAGGGGAACAATAAGAATTGAGACGTGTTATGCACATGAACCAATTTCCCACAGGGACTATCATCATTATCTACCGCAAGAATGCAGAAAAAAATAAGGCAAATTCAAAGTTGTTTTCACGAATGTCAAAAGTCAATACTTGCTGAGTTTTTCTAAAATATGTATCATCATTTAAAGAAATACAAACTAAAACAAAAGCTAGTAGTGTATTTATTTTGTCTGTATTCCTTTAAAGCCAAATGGGAAAATAATACTTATGACTGATAAAAAAACAACTTAAAAAGGAAAGGAAGGGAAAGGAAAATAAAAAGGAAGGATGGTAGGAAGAGGAAAGAAGAAAGAAAGAAAGAAAGAAAGAAAGAAAGAAAGAAAGAAAGAAAGAAAGAAAGAAAGAAAGAAAGAAAGAAAGAAAGAAAGGAAGGAGAACGGGAGTAGAAGAAAACACTATATGGAAACTGTTGTACAATGTGTCTCTCAGATACAGAGTTTCTGAAAAGAATTGTCTTACTAAATTTTCTGCAGGTATACTTGTTAAAAATAACATGTAAATGAGTAATTAATTCTCAATGTGATAAAAATGGATCCATCTTTCAGTTCAAATATGTTTATTTTTTGCATGAACCATGGTAAGGTACATTCTATGGAAAACTAATGACCTGAAGAGGCTCACAGATACAATCTTTGGAGTTCGATAATGAAGTCAACTCAAATTTATTTTTTAGCCTCCCTGATCAGTGCCAGGCTTACCTGCAATGTGTCAATGGTACTGAATTTAGAATCTGCTACATTGCAAAACTGAGATCAAAGAAATGATAAAAGAGACATCTGCTATTCTTGTTTCTTTTCTGGAACACAGTACATGTATTAATATGTACTCAAGCCAATAGTCACAGGAAATTAGTTAAGGACATAAAGACAATTGTACTAGCCAGTGATTTACACTTGCCTCTTCTAGTAACCTGTATATATTTAAATGATTTGTTTCGTTAAAAATCTGGCAGGAAAAATGCATTATAATACATAATTAATTTTTTAAACCTCAATTTAAATTGAATTCTGTGACTCACGGTGTAATTATTGTCACACATTTATCTAAATATTTTGATATCATGGGGCACTTTTCCAGATACAAAATGAACACTGCATTATGTTCACCTTTAAAAACTGTATGAAGCAGCTGGAGAAAATTAGGAGAGACACAAGAAATTACAACACAGTGTATAAAACAGCATGCATTATCAGGAAAGAGCAAGGTAGGTGCTACGGGCTCATGGAGAAGAGCAAGGAATATATTTGTAGAGAAACAACATGGAGATTTGTGCAGTTTCTGCAAGTGCTTTGGAGAGGGAGTAAGACAGAGGGTCAGATCAACATGCTTTGTACTTAGATTTGATTCTGAGTGAAAATGATAATCTTTGAAGGATTTTCAGCAAAAGAGTGGAATAAAGTAAATAAAAAGAAAAAAGTCAAGTTGGGCGTGGTGGTGCATACCTGTAATCCCAGCACTGAGGAGGCTGAGGCAGGAGGATCCCTGTGAGTTCGAGGCCAGCCTAGACTACAAAGTAAGCTCATGGCCAGCCAGAACTGCATAGCAAACCCCTGTCTCAAAAAGACATAAAAAAGAGTGTCTGAAGAGGGAAGTCACTTGGAAGACAATATACTAAGAGAAGTGGGAAAGAGAAAGGAATTGAACCACAAATGATGGGAAAAAAATAAAAGTCTAGTTTAAAGGAAAGTCAATATTTATATACTATTTACATTGAAGCCAAAAAATAGATAAATATTTTGCAGAGCTCTAACCTTAGCCCCCATTTGAATACTGCCTAATATATTTTAATTTATGTAGTAAACAGCTGAGTCTCTCTGAGTGCTGTTTTAAACTCACTTTCAAAGATAAATTTATATATCATAGAACAGCATACTCTTAAGTATGACTATTATTATAAAGCCAAAAGATAAACATTAGTGCAGGTGTAGAGAAAGGGGAAGAGGGCACACTGCTGGCTGGAATGCAGATTAAAGCAACCATTACAGAAAATACTATGGCGGTGTCTAAAGGAGTGAAAAATAGAACTGGTATCTAAGTGAGCAATCCCTCTTCAGCTCATGTGTCCAAAGGAAATGATATAACTACTTCATAAACTTACATGTACTCCCATGATTTTTGTAGTATTAGTTACAATAGGCAAGCGATACAAAATAGTTCTACCAAAGGATGGAAAAAGAAAACTGTGGTAAATAAACACAATGGAACATTATTCAGTCCTTAAAAACATGGGAGACTGTATTTTGCTAAAACATGGATGAGTCTGGAAGACTTGATGCTCCAAGCAGCACAAAGAAAGAAGAAATGCTGCATTCTCTCCATTGCAGGCGGAATCTAAAGGGAGACAAAGTACGAAACAGCGCTCACCGCGGCCTGGGGTGGGGAAGGACATGGAGAAACTTCCGTTATAGCATGCGAAGAGCAATAATGGAGAATGAAAACGTCTAAATCTAGAATGAAATGTACAGCACAAAGACTGTGAGTAACGGCGTTGAGCTCGTGCTAAATGAGTAGACTTTAATTCCTCTTTTCACAGAAAGAAAATGAATGAGTATGTGAGCTGATGACTCGTTAACGTCAGTATAGTGACGTTTACAATCTTGATCTGTATCTTACAATATCTTACTGTGTGGTTAAATATGTGAAGTTGAATGGATTTTTAAAATAGCAATAAGTAATTTTAGAAAATGAGAGGCAATGCATATGATAATATACAAAACAGTAATTTTATTTTCATAAGAAATATTTTACCATATTTATTTCAAATCTGTTATTTTCTTCTCACCATTCACAAGTTTCAGCCTAGCAATTAGCATAGGACATCAAATATATGACAACTTTATGACACTACCTGGAAACTACCTGGAAATCTGGTGACTATAAACTGCTTATGTCTTTTATTAACTTGAAATATTATTTAAAAATTTGTTAATAAGGATGTTTATGTCTTTATTAAGATTAGGAGAAAAACTGAAAATATATAATGATAAAGAAAGGTACCAGGGAATTACAGTATTAACCTTTACTACAAATTTAATTTTGATTGATTTATTATTTTATTATTTCTACCTAAAATAAAAACCAAATATTCCCTAAGAAATTGAATGTTGTATTTTTTAAGATGTCATGTATTTAGCATATTAGATCTATGAGGAAAAGATCAGATAAGATTTTCCTGAATTTAAAATAATGGTATTTATACTAAAGATTAAGTTAACATTTGCATTTGACTGTATGAAAAATTGCTTTTGTTCTTTGTGGAATGCTCAGTGCCATTCTCTTTTTATCAAAATTTAAATATCTCAAACCGTATTTGCATTTAAGTTTCTGCTCCTTTATTGTACTCTAGAAGGGTGCAGCTACAGACACTGCCTTTCTTTGCAGGAGACAATGCAATAAGTCTGATGACTAAAAGCAAACACCATGGCTCAGGCGCTGGCCGGGGTGTAACTAGCACAGGGTGATCCATTATGACCATGAGCCTAAAGTGCTATTTGTATTACTTCTATTCAAAGAAGAACATTTGACAAAGTCTCAGATTTAAAACAAACTCTGCCACTTGTGTTCCTCGCTATTTAAAGCTGGATGAATAAACCAGATTTCTTTTACATCTTCAATCTGATTAATGATTTTTCATTGGTTTAACAAAGGAAAGCTTCACTTTAGTAAGACTAATGGCTATTATCATTACAAATAATTTTTAAAAATAAATAAATTGCTTGAAACAAATATACTCCAGTTGCTTTATTTGCTCCATAATCATAGGGTATTACATGAAACTGCGATGTCTGGAAAATTTGTGGGGTGGGGGGGAGGGGACACCTAGTATATACTATTGTGAGCCTGTGACACGTCCTAGCAATTATTTTATCTATTTAATATTTGTTACTTTTATTTTCAGATATTGGATCAAAATACTAGACTGGCATTTGGTATGACTTATTAATTGAATTTAAAATGTTTTTAAAATGTTTACAGTCTTTTCTTATGAATTCTGATAGTCAAACTGAACTGTCAACTTGATTGGCTTTAGAGATGTGGAGGGAGAAGCCGTGGTGCACTGGACCCCTCCACCATGATACTTGACTTTGGAGCCAGCTCACCATTGACTAAACCTCCAAAATTTTCATCAAATAAAGCTTTCCTCCTTTAAACTGTGGGGAATAGGTACTTTTCCCAGCAACTGAAAGCTGATTAAGACACTGATCAATGGCCAAAACGTTAATAAATTTCCATGTGGAATTAATTCACTCAATTAAAAATCATTTTTTCTCAGCTTGGAGATTTATTTGATCTTCTAATTTAACTATTGAGTGCTAATTAACATTCTATGAACAACAGTCACCACTTGAGGTTTGTATCCATAAATCGTTTCACATCCTATGTGTATATTTCACCGCCTCTCCTATTTAGTAACTTACCAGGAGCCAGGAAGTTGGAGCAGAAAAGGAGGAAATGTGTACCTGATGAGCACAGCACATTAAACGTGGCTCCACAGCTGGCTGGGCCGATGTTCAACCACTTGAAGAAATTTTGAATTGAGTTCTTAGACTAGAACTCAACCAGAATCTATAGAAAAATAAAATATTGGCCACGATAGAGAAGTAGGTATGGAAATTTAAAAGTAGAAAACAAAGCAAATTCTCCTGAATACATCAAATTTCGTGTCACTTAGTAGCAAATAATTTGGATCATGACCCAGCCAGGGTATAACTAGCACAAGGGTGATCCCTTATGACCCTGAGCTTAAAGTTCTATTTATATTACTTCCACTCAAAGAAGAACATTTGATGAAGTTTCAAATTTAAAATAAACTCTCCCACTTGTGGATGATGAACAAGCTTTCTTTCATTTCTTAAATATGTTTAATGATTTTTCATTGGCTTAACAAGGAAAGCTTCACTTCAGTTTACTAAGACTAATGATTATTATCTTTACAAATAATTTTTTAAAATCTATAGCAAATTACTAGGGAAAATGCACTGCAGTTGCTTTATTTTCTCTGTACTCGCAGGGTACTACATGAAACTGCAGTGCAAAGAAAATTGTGGAGGTGAGGCACCCCGTGTGTGAGGTTTGTTTGTAAGTTTCTAGACATTTTGACCCTAGGAAACTTTTCTATAAAGCAAATGCTTGATATACTGAATGTAGTAATGCCTTCAATGGTTGTTGAGTGTGTGTGTGTGTGTGTGTGTGTGTGTGAGGGATTAAGCAGAAGAAGGCTGATAGAAGGAATACTAAGAACCTATTACTTGCTGGACACTCACAACACTCTGAAACATAAAATGTTTACCTTTGAAAATTTAAACCTAGTTTTAATCTTTTACAGATTAAATAATTGGTACACAGGTCCTGCATAAACTATGTGCATGGAGTCCACCTATAATTCACTATGTAGCTCTTGGAGTAGAGATGGTAACTTGTGGGGCTGGGGCTACAGCTCAGTGGAGTAAGCACCTACCGGCCAAGCACAAGGTCCTGAGTCCAATCTGCGGTATTGCAAGAAAAAAAAATAGAGATGGCAACTTGTAACTATTATACTAATGCTTATGTCAACCTTTGATAGATTCCCAGGTAATAAAAATAATATTTGATATTTCTGGAAGCTTTGATAAATTTTTGGAAGCCCTTTACATACATTCTCTCATTTAATCTATGTGATATCGCTTTAAGGCCTCTTTTAATCCATAAGCAGCTTTCTTGAATAATGATTGGGAAATAAGACCAACACAGACGTATGGTAATTTTCTAACATTATAAATGTAGGAATTTTATAAAGCTGTATTATTCAAATTTGTTCACTATTAAGTACATGCTTACTGAAATACTATGTTTTCATTGATACTCAATACGACAATGTTAACTTTGGAAATTTGTAACTTAGTGCCTTACTCTTTGAAGAAATGATAAAATATCCTGCTATAGGAATTTATGTGATTTCTCATATTCACAATAAAAGTCCAAATTTTAACTTTCCTTTAACTAATAGCAAACTCATAAAAAATTTCACTATGGATTCATAACTTTTAGGAGGGTAAAAATGATTTACCCATAAGAAAATCCCATTTGATCATTAACATTTGGAAGCCAAACTCATTCACCAATTATAATTTCACTTGTAGTTAGAAGTGACAGGGTCTCTCTGAATGCCTTTGGATTCTGGGACTGTTTTATTTGTTGGGTTTTGGAGATTTCTATATCCATTCTTAATTTCAATTGTAGTGATTGCTTTATTGTAGTTTTAAATCTGTGCTTAAGTCATATTTTTCTTGCTTTGGCATAGTCCACCCAGCTGAGCTATGGGATCAGTTTACTGTAACCCTCAATTGGAAGAATACAATTGAAAGTTTTAGAATCAATGAAGTTCATTTTTTCTTCTCTACAGACTTGTGCTAAAAGAAATCTGAAGCTTCTAAGGAAATTCTATGCCACCTACGGATTTTGGATTTTCGATAGGGCATACTCAGTTTATTGTGGAAGAGGTATCTCTAAGAAGATATTTACTAGTACAGCCCTGTGCTTTAAATTAAATGTTTAAGGCCCATCCATTAGATTCATGGATTCAGAAAAATCCACATCCAAATCACTTTTTCATGTTAATCAGACAAGGATTGCCTTCAATATATCTTTGAAGTAAAGCAATAAAAATTGCTCTAGGGTCAAATTTTTTGAAGAAATTAGTTTAAACTACTAGTAATGGAGTTACAGCATTTCATACATCTCAAAAATATGGCAAGTGCCACTGCTGAGTGCCATGCAATGAAAAATCAAGCTTGTAAAAAGATTACAATTTGTCCTCGGCTACCTAATTTACCACTTCTGGCACTGGAAAATTTCTGGGTGTTTCTCAACGTCAAAATGACTATGAAAGGTAAACAGTTTTAATTGATTCAGGATATTGAAGCAGCCACTACCGCACAACTAAAATCTAAAAGAGGATTTCCAGAACTCCAGATAAACAGGAAGAATGATGGAATATGTATGTTTGACATGAGGGCAAGTATTTTGAGGGTGATTGAGAGCAAAGTGTTTTTTACTTTAATATTTTTAAATTTAAATATCTACCACAGTTATCAAACATACTTCTTACCTTTAGTACAAAGCTGCCCTCTAATATTCTTTGATGTCCCAAAAAAGGAATTTCCAGGGCTGAGGATACAGCTCAGCGGCACAGCCTACCTGGCGAGCGCGAGTCCTGTGTCTGATTCCTGGTGCAACAGAAAAGCAGTTTCTAGAACATCTCCTTCTTAATGCTCATACACAGCACTGCCTTCTCTCTCTCCTTCCTCTTTTTATCCTACCAGTGTGAAGTTTTTAACCAAAGTTGATGTCATCTTTTATATTTTCTCCAAGCAATGAAAATACTATTTGATTTTTAAATATTTTCATGTATCTTTTCCATAAATTACCTTATTTCATCTATGTGTAATTTCTTTAAAGAAGATAGTAATTTGATTCTCATTTGACAAGTGAGAAAACTGATGTGAGCTGGGGTATTAGAAAAGTCTATCACATACTATACTTATACTTAAAATTTACCCCATGGTTTCATTTCTGTTAAATCCTCCTAGAGTTTTCTCAATTTTGTCTACCCTAGTAATTAAAGTTGCCAGTAGTAGTGTCTGTTGTTAGTTATATCTTTTTCCTAGAACAGGATGTGAGATGAGATGTGAAGTATCACTCACACTCTTGAAAAATCTCTAGATATTTTGAGGCTGCCACCCAAGAGAAGTACTGCTCCTCAATTTCTGCTTTAGCAAATCTTCACATACACTGAATGTCCTCTTCTACCAAGACTGCATCATCATGCAGCTAATGATGGCTCAGTATGTTCAGTATATGTCACTGCTGATACCTTTGGTTAAGGCTACTCATCCATCTCAAAGTGACCAAAATTAATCTCAGTGCCCTCTTTAACAAAATATTCATCTGTGCCCCCTGTCAGGAGGCCCATGCACAAGTTACCTACTGCAGGAGTTGGGAGTCATCCTTTTCATGGTTTTCTTTGTTCTACTCCTTTCCTCTGGATAAATTATTCAACTTTATGTTTTAAGTGAAACTGCTCCAATACTTCACGTTTGTGGTTTCTTCAGAAACCATTCAGTTGATCTAAGACCCACTGTCAAGGTCCTGGAAGAGACAGGTACCATCAACTTCCTAGATGGTTTTAGAACCTCCTTATCTACTGCACCTACCTGCAATCTTTTCCAGTTTGACTCACAGTCCTGCTGATAGCGTATTTTACCCAATCTCAAATTATCCTGATTTAATTTAATTCCATTAATTCAATGAAATTCTAGATTCTACTCAAATTTACTTTATATTGATGATACTGTTCCCACTTTTCTCTTATAGTTATCCTTCTCATCTTTCATGAAGCAGCTTTTGAAAATAATTTCGTTCCTATATAGTAATGTTAATGCACCACACTTACGCTATGGTAGCATCTGAGGTAGTAAATTTTTCTTTTAGAAAACTAAATTACACTATAATTCTTTCTCTACAGGCTCATTATTTGTACATCACTGAAAATTCTTAAAAATAGACCTCATCCTGTTTTCATATACAAGTCACCACACTGATGATCAGAACTAAAGAAGGAAAAGATATGGAGAAAAATTTATTTCTTAGCAGTTAGGACTCAAATCCCTTAGACCGAGACAAATTTTTTTCAAAGATGATCATAGATGTTCTTTAAGACTAGAATTTGGCCCATGACTCAACAGTGTTATATTTCACTGATTTCAGTAATTTTGGCAGTTAAAGACGCTGACCAGACTTAGAGTGGTTCCAAAAGATAGTGAGGTTTGCAGCCTTAAGAAAAAGTACAATTATTTATTGAGTATTAATTACTGACTCTCTTTGTGATGGGAAATAGCCTATCTCTGAGATATTTTCTGTATGCACTGTGAACTTACTAAAGTGAGTATTTTATGGGAAATATGAAGAAGCAGTGGTGCTATGTGTTTGAAATTGAAGATTACTGATTTTTTAAAAATTCTTCCCACCTCTATGAGTAAAAAAATAGTGAATAAAAACTGTGAAATTATTCTTGCATATATCCTCTGCATCACAATGCAATACTTTTAGATTTTTGGACATATAACTAAAAGACAGAAAACTTGATAAATTTTCAGCACTAATTCTGAAAATGCATTCACAATGTGAATTCCTGAGTAAAATTTCAGTATATCAACAGGAACATTTTGTATTTGTCAAAATTTTTGTGTGCTAAATGTTCTAAATTTTGCTAATAAATGGAATAATCAATAAATTAAAGAAATAACAACATAATCAATGTTGGAGTTCTATAATTTAATGCACATTTACACAGAAAAATAAAATAAATACTGACATTTTGGGCACTTCCTCTGTGCCATTCACTATGTGGCTTTCACCATTTTAAGCTGTATTAATATATATGTCATTCTGCTTTAGATTTACAAACTTCACAGGGTTCTATTTTTGTACTGTAAGGATAATTGAATATGAAAGAAGTCACATTTTATGCCAAAACATATAATATGAAATAATGTAGAATTTACACTTAGAATCTCTTTTATCAGTGGTGTTCTGATTTTCAGTACCTATGCTTTTCATGACTAAAAGGTATACCAATTGGTGGATTGTATGTATTCCTCCTAAATTTGTTTATAACTGGTGTAGTATGGGACAGAATGATCTTCATCTGTTAATATGACAAGTCCCAAAGGTAGTTTCCCAAATAAAGATTATGCATACATTTCATCTGAAAAAATATTATCTAAAGCAATAGACTTTCCCCCTCTGATGTCTTAAAAAATTGCATGAATCTATTTTAATATATCCAAAAAAATATAGTACTACACTTGTATATATTTTCTTTTGTTTGTGAATTTTAACCCTCATTTTCTTTCATGTTTTCCCTTCAGTAAACCAAGGCTATTAAAAAGTATGGAGAAATTAATTTGATGGTCTTAGTTTTCTAGTAGTAACCATTTTGCAAATTAAGAGTTACAAACCTCTATGAATTAAATTTGAATAATACACTTACAGTCCTCTAAAACTGACCAACTATAGTTTTGAGCACAATATTACTGTATGTAAGTCTTAGATTTATCTTTGATTTACTTAGTAAAATTTGGTAAATACTGGTCATAATGTTTAATTTTTCAAATATGTAGGTGGAATTAATTGAATATGTATAACTAATCATTGATCAAAAAGAGTTAACATAAAAAGAGATTATCAGAAGAAAATAAGAAAAAAAAAAAAGCTCTGTGAAAACAGAGGCTTTTGTACAACAGACACAACCCTCTGTAAAGCATTCCACACATTAAAGCCAATTCAGTCAAGCTCAGCAAGTACTACAGACAACAAGGGATAACTTTCTGTTACTGCCACAATTGTGCCCACTTATTGCAATCAATGGTTAGTGAAATTCTGAAAACTCACATCTAGCCCTTTATAACCATCGCTGTTAAATTGTAATGCAAATTACAGCTGCTATGGTGATTGCTTCATGCTTTGATTACCAGTTGCACTATGAGATGCCACTGATACAGGTGTTGAAAGATCACTGCAATGAACTCTCTATAAAGTATTTAGCCTAATGGGGCAGAGACGACTCAGAATATCTTAGAATTTCTTCTGTATTTTTATATTATGCTGTGGAAGGCATTTTCAAAAATTTTCTCTGTAGAAAAGTAATAGCTTCAGTTAGGTCTTTTTGTTTTCATAAAGGATAATTACACCAAAAGCAAGCATGCTAATTATAAAAACGGACACATTTCCAGAATGTACTGTGAGAAACAAGGGGAGACAGCTGAGGACATATTCAGTGCTATAGACAATTACTTTTCCCAATAAATTAAGCAGTTATATCTCCAAATACTTTATACAAAATTATTTTAATATTCATTAAAAGGAAAGACAAGATTTACAAATTCAAACTTTATATTTTTGCTTCTAGAACTAATTAAATTTCTGTCTATGCACTAGGTAAAGAATATATTTCAGTAGCAACAGGAACTTTTGTTAGTTTTGTTATTTTCGAGTAAATTTACAATGATTGCTCCCTGTGTGAGTGCTTAGAGTGAGCACACACGTGCTTCGTTACAAATGATGCTTCTGTGTGACCACACAAAAGAGGAGTTTAGTGAAACAATACACATTATTTCATGCAGAGCACTGCCACAAAACAGCCTGTGTCTTTTTCACCAGTTTGTGATGGTCCATGTCTGGTCAGTGTCCGGCTCTTCAATACTCTAAAAATTGCAGTTTTCTTGCATTTATGAATAAGGAAATTGAAACTAAATGAAGAAGCAATTTACTCAAGATTCTATCAACAATAAGAAAAGTAACCAGAAGCAGGTCCTATATTTTGGAATATCTCTTTATTGTGAGTCTGTATGGGTATTAATAATTTTACATAAATTTTAACAAAGTACAGTAATATTCTTTTATTTTTCTTTCTATGATATTATTTATTGCCTGTAAGATGCAAGTGGACATAAAAGAGAAATCTGCTTAAACTGGGTTCTAAAATTTCCAGGGGTCAGATCCGGAATGTTTGAAAGTTGTCTAAAGTCTAGTATACGAAGTATAATTTAGTTTTAAAGGCAAGTTTGAATTAAAAGGTGAATTGGCATTTCTTAGTTCCTTTTGTGCCAGTAAAGTAGGAATACTAAACATAGAGAAATAACTAGAAATAAGTTGATTTCAAAAATTTCTAAAATTGTTAGATTGAAAATGAAAGGAAACTGAAATATATCATTACAGAAAGCTAAATAATTAAATTAAAATATTAATTAAAAGAGTATGAGTAGATCATCATCTTTCTTGTAAAAGAGAGTGCCCGCAGAATGTGAAAATGTTGTATTTGGGTTACCAAACATCAGTGTTACAGAAACAATTGACCGCGTGCTTACACCCATTAGAGGAATTTTCTGATCAATAAACGTATGGAAATTGAAATATAATTTATTTTTGAACAATGATGAAAATGATTTGCTCCTTAAAACTGAAAATTATTGTTATATTTATTGTAGCAACATAAATATCACCAACAATCCGTCTTAAGATCTGCCAATATTAGATAGAATAATTAGGAATCCAAGTTCACTTTCTTTTTTTCTGTAAGATTACGTTACAGGGGATCATTTTAGAAAAAAATACCTGGATAGCACATGTTGATTATATTTTATTTTGAAATGAATACCATAAATTGCACTCTTCTGTTGCTAAACATGTATGAATAGTCTTCAGTATGCTAATTTATTGCTCAGCCACATGCACCTGCCAAAATAAAACACAATCTGCACATCCTCATTTTATTATAAAGAGAATTTCTGAAATTCTTCCAGGCATCAAAAATGAAATCTAAAGATCCGGGGAAGATGGCGACCGGGTGAGCAGCAAGGGAGCGAACCTCCTTAATAAACACCACCAGCTCGAGACAGACTTGGTGAGCGTGAAGGCCGGAACCTCGGCTGGGAAGTTTAAACTGGGCGCATTTCTCTGAGATGCCGGGGGAGATGTGGTAGGGCGGACCAGGCTGCCGGGGCGAGAGGTGGGAAAGTCCCAGACGCTGGGAGCCGGGGACGATCCCCACGGGGAAGAAGCGGGGATCGGTCCAGGCGCAGTGGGAGCGCGGCCGCCCGCCTCCCGAGACAGTGCAACCCCCCGGCGACTCCCGACAGAGATCGGCTTGCTAGCGGCGGAGACGCCCGGCAATCCCATGTTTCGCGCGTGTCGGGCGAGCCGGGTGGAGGGCCCCAAACGCCACCGGGAGCGGAAAAATTTGCGGGGCCCTAGCGCCCTGAGAGCACGGACGCCTTGATTCCTCCCACGTCCCGAGCCGGCGCAGCCCCCGGTGACCCCCGACAGAGATCGGCTTGGTGGCGGCGGAGACGCCCGGCGGTCCCACGTTTTGCGCGTGTCGGGCGAGCCGCGCGGAGGGCCCCAAAAGCAGCCGGAAGAGGAGAGAGGAATTTGCTGGGTCCTAGCGCCCTGAGAGCGCGGATCCCTCGATCCCTCCCGCCCCCCCGGGCCGGCGCAGCCCCCCAGCGACTCCCGACAGAGATCAGCTTGTTAGCGGCGGAGACGCCCGGCAATCCCACGTTTCGCGCGTGTCGGGCGAGCCGCGCGGGGGGTCCCAAGCGCCGTCGGAAGAGGACAGAGGGGTTTGCTGGGTCAAGGCGCCCCGAGAATACGGACGGCTCGATCCCTCCCGCCCCCCCGACCCGGCGCAGCTCTCCGGCGACTCCCGACAGAGAT